>JAGKTI010008592.1:0-20803 GCA_018397915.1 Birgus latro
AAAAAAATACTGATAACATATTGAGGCCAACATTACAAAGCATCACCCAAAATTAGAGATTTCATTTTTTTTTTCACTTATCCACTTACTCTTGGTGTCAACTTTCTATTACAATCACTTTCACACTTCCACCTTCACACTTTTAATCTTACTCTTACACCTCACTCTCACACTCTTAATCTTACTCTGAGGTGCTTTTTTACCTCTGAATTTACACTTACTTCCCGTGTTTGTTTTGTTCCTCCTACAACCACAGCCAAAACCAGTCTTGCAGTCTAGTTCCAACCACACACTTACACTTGCGACCACATTCAACCACTCATACACTTACAACCACACTTACGTTTATAACCATATTTGCGACCACAACTCGTACTTACAGTCACACTTACACTTACAACCACACTTACAACCACTCATACTACTTGCAACCTCACTTACACTTGCAACCACACTTACACTCACAACCACTCAGACTGACACTTGCAGCCTCATTTACACTTGCAACCACACTTAGGCAACCACTCATACTCACACTTGTAACCTCACTTACCCTTACAACCACCCTTGCACTCAAATTTATAGCCACATTTAGCCTATCGGAACCCAAACTTACAACTACATTTTTACCCACAACCACATTTATTTCTTACACGTACTCCCTGTGTCGGCTTTCTCTCACCACCACTCTTCCGAAAATCCGTTTAGATTCGATCACGCATTCACACTGCTGATCACAACTCTCAAGCAGATCCAGCCGCCGGAAAATGCAGCCGAGTTCCCATGTTTGGCCGAAAATAGAAAATCTATGCCTGATCCAGCGGCGATGATAATTTTTGTGAATCTATAATATGAACGATGATAATTTTCGTGAATATGTAATAAAAGCGATGATAATTTTCGTGAATCTGTAATATTAACGGTGATTACAGTAACTTGCAAGAAAAGAGAAACTACCTCCATTTAGCTCCGCCTCACGGAACAGTATGCCTATTGAAATTAACTATAGTCAATTTGTTTTCATCTACGGCATTGGGCAACTTCAATACTAAGTCATTGGCCCGTATTCTCCTCGGTTTAGGATGCTCCCTAACGCCTATTCCTAAGCGATTTTTTTTTTTTTACAACACCTTGCTGTCCTCTTCTGAGTTACATAAATCCTCACGATATTGCCTTACACTCCGTTCATAACGTTCGAAAGGATTTGAACCACCCATATGCAAAAATAAATAGCTAAGGAAGAGGTGTTAAGGAACTTCCTTGCCCGACGAGAATACGAGCCATGGTTGCACGAAATGCGATTGGTCTTAGTTATGAGGCTGGCATAAATCTCCTAGGTTACAAGTCAAATAAATCCTCCAGTCTACACGTGGCCATCAACTGAACTGAAAGGGGTTATGATTCCTTGAAAGGAGAAATTAAACCGACTATAGCCTAGTCATTTGCACACCCTTCAAACTTTTCAAATCTTGGGTCCACCCTCACAAGAAAAAACACCTGCACATTTTTTTTTCCATTTTTCATTCCGTGGAGGCGTAGATTATCGAGTTAACCCTTCACTACAATTATTTTTATATCATATTCTTGATATCCCCAGAGGATTTTATTCAGTTCAGGAGAGACTTTTCGAACTGGAGGGGTGTGACGGAGCCTTCATTAACCTCTTCACTGTTAGGGGGTTCCATTACACTGAAGAGAATCGTCTGACAGCAGAAAAAATAAAATACATTCTTGTAACCCCTGAGCGATTTTATTGATTGATTTCTTTAGGAGAGACCATTTTAGGGTGAAGAGATTAATGAAGACAATTTCTATCCGTTTCACTGCGATATGAATCTCCTTGACGGAGTAAGAACGTCCGACGGTAGCAAGAGTAAAGAAAAATAGAAAAAGGAATGAAAGGATTCAAAAAGGGGGTGCCAGATTCTTGTCATGAGCTTCTCCATACATAGCCTATTTCAATAAATGAATGAATGAATAAATAAAACTGTCCACATCAGAAAGAGGAAAAAGAGAGCAGTCACTGTTACCTCACATCTTTCACGATTTCTATACTCCATTTCACCGAGTCTGGCACCATCAGTGATATCCTCTACACCTGCAGCATTGATAAAGGTCCTCAGTACTGGATATACCTTTTTGTATTGCCTTTCTATATTGGTTTATATAGAGAGGTTTATCTAGTGCAAATGATTTACATGAACACTACAGGCGTTGGCGACATCGGTGATGGTGCCAAACGTGGTGAAATGGAGTACCGGTATAGAATCTGTCCTGGGAAGCAGTTAAGAATGAGAGAAACTTATTTCCTAGGCAGCTAAACGTAACCATACTTCACCGAGCAAAGGCTTTATGATTATGGTAACTTTCCTTATTGCTCTTGAGTGCTCGAAGTGAGATTCGCAGGAAACCACAATTTACCGATTCCCTTCTCTTTTGGTTTGTATGCAAGGTAGGTATTGCGAGGCGTGAAGATTCCCCACTTTCATAATATATTCTCTATTTTTCATACTACATACTAGAATAATCCTTATGAGAGTCAGATTTTTTTTTTTTTTTTTAGATCCATACTCTTGTCTTTATAGTACCGTATTTTTACTTTTAACAAAAGTTTTAAATCCACTGCGCATTATGACTGTCAGTTATGGATGATAGCTTCTTCTCAGTGATTGTAAACACCCTTCACTTATCTTGTAATTGGCCAGTGTATTCTTATTACGTCTGTTGCAGGTCCATGAAACAGTTACTATTAGAAGGTAATGTGGAAGGTTAAATGCAGATAATCTATGACAAATCGAATATGAAAATAAAAGACAATTTGACGGTGACATGAAATCATAGCATTAGTAAAGCATAAAGGTAATACAATGGATTACCGATAACATTACTGTTATAATCAGTACGTACATCTGAAGACTGGTGCTAAGATGAAAGTTTCCTACAGGCTATCATATACGGTTGCCTATATCTACATATTTAACCCACAGATCAGCTAACCTACTTAACATCTCCCTCACGCTTTGCAGTACTCAAATTCACTCAAGCTAGCGGAATGAGTGCTGTTTTTGTTCTCATTCTTATCATTACTAACTCCCTCACACAAGCAGCTCCATCACCACTTATCCCAGAACGAGATGGCGGCAAACCAAGAGGCGCGGTGAAACTGGGAAGAGTTTGCAGTTGGATAAGAGGCTTGGGGTCGATAATAGCACACCCGGTGAGATTAGTCTCCGCCGAAATTGGATATCTCCTCAACTGTCACTCTCAAGGTGTATGTGAGAAGCTGCACTCTTTATTTATTACTTTAATCCTCTAGTGTGAGCTCTATGGCTGTATAGGACGTACAGTATATTCGTGCACTTAGGAGATTCTATGCAGCAATCTTTTCCTTATCACTTTATTAATTTTCTACACCTGAGTATTATTATGACTCTTGCAAGTCACTAGTCATTTAACCCTTTCAATCCAATGACGTATTCTTTAATTATTTTTTCATGACGATTTTATTTCAACTCTGGAAAGACATCGGAATGGAGGTGTGAGATATAGCCTTAACAATTGTGAAAATGTTTCCAGCCATGCAGAACAGGTATGGGTAGATACTCGTATGGTGCTTTTGAGACGTATGCTTGAAGGTTGAGGAGTAACTCTGAAAGTAGCCTGTAAACTATTTTTACCTCCGCCAGGGTTATGTTTTACTCCGCGTTGGTTTTCTGTTTGTTTGTCTGTTAGCAGGATTACTCAAAAAGATAAGAAGTGATTCTGATGAAATTTTGTGGAAGGGTGAGCCGTGGGCCATGGAAGAAATAATTAAATTTTGGGCCGGATCCGGATTCGGATCAGGTGTATCCGGCACAATATTTCCAAAAGTTCTCAATGAATTTCGGTGAAATTTTATGGAAAGGTGGCCCATACAGCAAGAAAGAATTGATTAAATTTGAGGGCGGATCCGGATCCGGGATTACTCAAGAAGTTATGAACGGATTCTGATGAAATTTTGTGGAAGGGTGGGCCATGGACCATGGAAGAAATGATTAAATTTGGGGGCGGATCTGGATCCGGATCCTTTTTAATGGCAATGGCATTGGCGGAGGTATGCGCTCTCAAAGCGCTTTCTAGTTATCTGCTGTTATGGTAGTGTTGCTCTACAGTTCAGGTGTGAACATTATCATTATCAAAGGATTTACCGTACTCACGTGACAGATGAGCGACGTGGAGGGGGGGAACTGTTGAAACCCAAAGGTTGTACTGTCTGCATATAACCTTTGTTTAAACAGCTGCCACCAACATTTAGTAGAACACTTGTTTCACCTCTGCCCTGGTGAAGCATGTACCTAGAAAAGAAATGTTAAAAATCATCCACAGTTCTTATTCAAATACTTTTATTTCTTCAAAACAGTGTGATGCAGTTCTTAAGTTGGCGTAATGCTACGATACTTCAACTTATATTTTACGATTCAAAATTTTTGGTCTGCGTTATCTCTGGTTTCGGTTGTACACGAAAACGTTGGCGTATGTACACACACACACATTTGCTCACTCGTACAACCGCGCAACTCTATACACGCGGTAAAAACGGTAAGTCTTCCAGTTCCTACAGTTTGCACACCACCCATGAACTGCAAACCGCCTCCAGGAACGCATGGGGAGTCTAAAAATACAAACGAATCTCGAATAACGCAAAACTGGAAGTAAACCAAGATAATAATATGCACTGTAGATAAGAATGTGAAAGGAAGTTGTCCGCATATGAGCTGTCTGGAGTGCGGTACAGTAATTTCCCTCCCTCTCACACCGGCAGCGACCGACAGACTGACTCTTGAGAAAGTTGTTGGCGGTGGTCGACCCCTCCCCCTTGCTCTCCCTACCTATGCTCCCCTTCAGAGTACCGCCTTAATCGTACAAGGACGTATAAGTTTTATTTTATTCTTGCTCTCTTAAGACGATTTTATTCAGCTTAAGATAAATGTGGATGTGAAAGGGCAAACGAAGAGTTTCTAACCCAGTCATAACAAACGATTTCTCCAAAGCTGAACAAAGTTTATTGGTGGCCTGGGAGTTCCAGGAAGTTTGGAACATGCCACGGGAGTGGCGAGTAAGAATAGGAAGAAAATCAAAAGCAGGAATGGGCCGAGGAGAAGACGCGAGAGACAGCGCAGTAGAACGAGCCAGTGAATCTGCACGTTCATTACCGGTAATTCCAGCATGACCAGGGACCCAGCAAAACTGAAGAGCCACTCTTGAATTTGGGTGACAAAGGGATGAGAAGTTCGTAGAGAAGAAAGTGCACTATGGGAATCGGAGAAGATAACAAATGAGGAGGAAGAGGTGAAACTTCAGAGCGAAAAGAATAGCTTAAACTTCCGCTGTGAGAACACCGCAACAGAAAGAAAGGAACTGGAAAAAGACTCAGGGGAAACAATAGCAAAACCAACACTACAACGGGATTGGAACCATCGGTAAAGACAGTTGTAGCAGAAGAATGATAAGACATGTGTTCAAGAAAAAGGGAGCGGATAGCGACTGAAGAAAGAGAGCGAGAACAAGGGAGAAAAGAACAGGCCACTGGAGGAGGTAAAAGCCTAGGGGGGAAAGAAACAGGAAGAAAGGGAAGAATGGGTGGAAACGTGAAACCAATAGACTGAAGAAGAGCAGGGACACGGAGGGAGAAAGGAAGGATGAGATGAGGTGCAGACTGAAAAGAATGGCGGAGAGAGGGAGGAGGGAGGAGCAATTTATAAGAAGGAAAGTGAAGCAAACGTGCGGAAGACTTAGCTGTAAGCAGAAAACGACGAGAGGAGGGGGGGAGGGGGAGGACGCCCGATTCGACGCAAAGGTTTGTGACCAGGGTTGACCGAAAGGCACCTATGGCTAAACGAAGACCAGTATGATGAAGAGAAAGTTTCGAAAGAGTATGGACAGAGGCAAATGAATAGACTTGACACCCATCATCGAGTTTAGAGAAAATGACAGAGTGGAGACGAAGCAGCGTGGTGCGATCAGCGCCCCGCGAAAGATGACACAGAGCTTGTATATGGGAAGTGAAGACGAGGAACAGTGGAAGAACGAAGGAAACAAACATTCGCACTCCAGTTCAACCGAGTCAAAGACAAGACCCGATAAAGAGGTGGTTGAGGTAGGCTATAGTACGGGAATGGGTAAACGACATTGTATAAGACTTGGAGGGCGAGAAAACAATGAGTTGTGGGACAAGTGGAGGCTTCAGTAATGGCAGACTGAATAAGAGATTGGAAACGAGGAAGCTCCGAATCCGCAGCATAAATAGCAAAATCATCGACACATAGAGAGGCGGAAACAGCGGGAGGCAGGGAAGAGACAATACCGCTAGCGGCGATGAGAAAAAGGGGAGTACTGAGGACACAGCCCTGGGGGACGCCTTCATGCTGAGAGAAGGCACGGGAGAGATGGGCACTCAGACGGACATGAAAGGTGCGGAGGGAAAAGAAATTTTGAAAAAAAAAAATGTTACCACGAAGATCAAGGGAACGAAGACAACGCAAAACATATCACCATGTAGTATCGTAAGCCTTTTCCAAATAAAAAAAATATATATAGCAATGACAGATCGGCGAAGGGAAAAGGCAGAACGGATAAAATAGTCCAGACAAAGGAGAGGATCTAAAGTGCTACGAGCTTTGCGATAGCCGAACTGTAAGGGGGAAAGAAGACAACGGGATTCAAGGTGCCACGTAAGTCAACGATTGATCATACGTTCAAGCAGTTCACATAAACAACTGGTCAGAGCAATGGGACAGCAGTCTTGAGTAAGACGACCTGTTTTGTCAGCCTTAAGAAATGGTAGGATGACCGCCACACGCCAAGCAGGAGGAAAGAAAACAGACCAAATCCTGTTGTAAAGGGTCAAAAGAAAAAAAAAAACAGCACTGGGAAAGAGATGTTTCAACATACTATGGTGAATACCATCAAGACCTTCGCTGGAATCTTTACACAAATGAAGAGCGGACCACAATTCACTGTATGAGAAAAGAGCGTTAATAGCCTCCTCGGCAGATAAAGTAAAAGAAATCAAGACAGATTCGCAGCGAAATTTAAGACGGTGAAAATCTGGAGGAAAATGAGACCCTGTGCTTGCAATAACTACCTAAAGCTTCAGCATCCAAGAACGCATCAGCTACAGAACGACCATCTAAAGAAACAACAGGAGCCTGAGGAGGGATATGCTTACCAGAGATTCTATAGATACGACACCAAAATGCTGCAGCGGGAGTGCCCGCCGAAATGCTGGAAACAAAGGACGTCAAACTGTGGCGTTTGGCTTGACGGATAGTAGGGCGGAAGGCCGCAGACGCACGTTGAAATATTGAGACTATGGGTACAGTTCAATGTAGATCATCGACGGCAGAAGCTTCTCCAGGCAGCACGTTTAATATGGAGGGAACGTTTGCATTCAGGAGTCCACCACGGCACAGTTTTAGCTGTAGGAGGTCTGGTATTTCTAGGGATAGCGGTAAGGGCAGCTCCTAGAACCAAGACCAAGAAGTAAGAAAGCAACTCGTGGAGAAGAAGAAAAGGAGGAAGGAGGCAAAGAGGGGACCGTAAGAGAGGAAAATAAGCTCCCGTTAGCAGCACGGAATTGGCAAAAGGAAGGCCACGGAAGAGGACAGAAAGAAGTAAGGGAAAGCTTGATCGAAAAGTGGCCACTAAAAAGAGTCATCCAGAACCGACCAGTGAGGTCAAGGGAAATAGAAAGAGAACAAAGAGACAGATCGATGCAGGAAAAGGAACAAGTACGAAGGTCAAAGTGAGAAGGAGAGCCAGTATTCAGCAGAAACTGATCAGATGTTCAAAGAGGCGACCCCTGGGGGTGACAACAGAGTCAACCCAATGGGTATGACGGCAACTGAAGTCTCCAAGGAGAATCGGAGGAGGAAGGGAAAGAAGTAAGGAGGAAAAGACAGAAAAATCAAAAGCAATAAAATGGGAGAAATAGAAAGAGCAGACAATAACCCAGAGGCGAAGAAAAAGACGGTGGAAGCATGAGGGATAGAGGGAGGAACAGAAAAGGGTGCAAGAGGAATAGTGTTGTGTATAAGAAGAGCAGCAGGAGGAGGAGGAGAACTGAGAAAAGTGAAACCTGCAATAGGAACAGGGGAAGCAGAGAGAAAAGTTTCTTGGACAGCTACAAGCAGAGGATCATGAATGGATGAGGTATTATAAGGAAGAACGATGAGACGCAAAACCGTGTATATTCCAATGTAGAAGGGCCATGAGGAGAAACAAGAATTAAGACTGGGAAGAGGGTGGCGGACACACATGATAGTCACGGCGAGGGTGCCCGGGAGGCATTGGGAGATCGAGGATCGAAAGAATAGAAGAAGAGAAAGAAGAAACAGAAGTCACAGAGGGGGGAGGATGGATAGAGTTGGGAGGAGGGAAAGGTTCAGGAGAAGGAGGAACAAGAGAAGGAGGAAGGGAAGAGGGTGGTGGATGGACATCCACATAAACAAGGGACGACACTGAGGAAGGACAGTGAATGTAGGAGGCAATATCTTTAATGCTCTCTGTATCCAAAGGAGACGAAACAGGACAGGGTGACGACAAGGCGACGTGGATATGAGAAAGGATGAGGTAATGGGAGGAGAAGTGGAACGTGAGGGACGTTTTGGAGGTTGGACAAAAGTTCGGGGGGAGACACCAGGAATGTGAGATGGGGAAGTGCGAACATGTTGACATTTGCTTGAGGGACAAGTAGGTGTTGGAGGAAAGGCCCGAAGATACAGAGGTAGGAGGAGGCGAGGAACAAAGGAGGGAAGGGGAATAATCAGGAAGAGAAGCAAGAGCAGAGAAAGAATTAGAAACAGGGACAGAAGCCGAGACACTAGAGGAGCTGGAGACTGGCGACTACACAGAACTGGCTAGGCGTGCGTATGTGATGGAAGGTTGGTGACCGTGGCTGCGAACACTGCAATAGGCCTCACGGAGGGAGAGGTCAGTTTTCCAGCAAACGCTGGACACTTCTACCTCAAACAGATTAATGGGCCATTTCCGGTAAATGCCAGAAAGGCTAACCTGACAATTCGGGCAGCAACAGATGGTGGAAGCATAGAAGAAGTGTGGCCAGCTTGTGCACAGTTGGGGAAGACTGCAGTCGACCGGCAGTACTTTTTTTTTTTTTTTTTTAATGTGTCTAACTCTGGGCATAGGCTTCACAGCCTGCTATCAAGGCCCAACAGTCCTCCTACATACCATACACCTCTACATGTCATCACTTCGGCATTAACACCCACCGTCCATATTGAATACATGCTAGGGCTGTCTCATACAGGACTGTATTGGTATTAGCGGGGGTATTTTTACATGTCGGCGGGTCTTCTGGTAGATCAGTAAAGTCTAATTTAATGAAATTCAAATCCTTAAACTGTTCCCTGCCCCAACGGGGATTATACCTGGGTCCGTTAGGACTACAGGCCACCTCTCTACCGATCGAGCCACCGCCTCCCCTTGACGGGACAGCCAAACCACCAAGATGTGCACTGGCGAGGAGTCAGAATATACTGTCTGACCTGTAGAAAAGCATCCCCAGTGATAGAGGTAGGAGAAAGATATTGAGTCGAAGACGATTTAGGCAATATTAGCTGGCTGATGTTGGTGGCCACAGGGGGGCATGGTGTAGCACTGGACTGAGCAAATGGGATGGTGTTGCTCGGAAAGGATGAGTTGGATATTGCCAGAGAACTCCACAAAAGGTCTCTGGCCAAAGGACATGGACGATGGGATGCGGACAGTGCTGGTACAAGAATAAAGTTGAACACCCAGGGAAACAAGAATCGGATGGCCAGGATGATTGACAAGAGGTGTCACTCTCTCGGCTTGAGCAGCACTGTGAACAGCCAGAAGGCAGGAAACATTGGGTCATACCAAGAAAGTGACATCTCTGCCTACCTGGCGAAGGAGGGAGATGTGAAGCGAGAGGTACTGTACTGAAAAACTTGGTCCAGATCTACCAATTGAAGAGAAAGAGGCGGTGAGGGAAGGGGCAGGGACAGGAGAAGAAGGACGAGGTCAGGAGAAAGGGACAGAGGACACAGAAGGAACAAAAACAGAAGGGAGGGAGGGAGATAGGGGTGGGGGGTAACAACAGAAGGGGAAGAATGAGCAAAAGAATATAGAACAGGAGCTTGGGGAGTGGAGGACAAAGGACGTGAGGAGGATGGACTGGGGGTGGGCACTGCCGGTACGGTAGAAAGAGGGGAGGAAGACGAACCCGTGGTCAAAAGCGGATCCTGGGTCGTCACTGGGGTTAGGCCAGATAAAAGACTGGGAGAAGGTTTAAGAGGAATATCTCCTGTTGCTCCTTCAAGAGGTACAAATTTCATTATTGGCCATGGTGAACTGGTTGTCAAAAATGGGAAATAAACTGGTCCACTCATGAGAGCCCAGATCAGGAGTAGGCTAAGGGCAAATCATTTCTCGTTTCGTTTTTGAAGGCTCCAACATGCTTGCATGCGTCAGCCTTGGTCACCTAATGGCGGCTCTCCACGCTGCTCGATCCCTGGCAGCCTCCCTGTTCAGTCCCTTAACCCTTAAGTCACACTTAATGACCTCGTCCCATGTCTTTCTCGGTCTACCCCTCCCCCAATTTTAACACCTCTCACCCTCTGTACCCAATTATCATCCCCCATCCTCTCCACATGTCCAAACCACCTCAGCCTACATCTCCTCATCACAACACCAATACACTCCAGTCCCATCCTACCTCTCAACTCTTCCATCGTGAACCCAGCCCCCCCAGGCCTTGCACGCAGGGACGCACTGCACATCCACCTAATCATTGTCATTTCTGTACGTTTAAACCTGCAAATATCCTCTTCCTTTACTGCCCAGGTCTCACTACCAAACAGTATCACACTCCTAACACATGCTGCATACAAAGACCCCTTAGCACGTAAGGAGAGTCCTCTCAATGTCAGGAGAGGCAACAGCTCCCTGAACTTCTTCCAACCACTTCTCACCCTAGCAACCGAGCTAACTCCAGCCCCACCTCCGGCACATAACATGTCTCCCAAATAACGAAACTCCTCCACACACTCAAGAGACTCACCTGCAAGTTCAACCCTCTCACACCTAACAATCTCCACCTGCTCTCCCCAACACGCCGCACACATGAAATCAGCATCATCTCGCAGTCTACCTCTAATACCACTACATCTCTTGTGCACCCACTTATCACAAACACCACATAAGATGGAATTACTTCCCACACCCTTGTGGCAAACTGCACATGGCCACTCTCCCTCTCCTCTGATTGTACCGCCACCAACCCTAGATATCATCACTTGTTTTATCTGCATTTACCCTTAAGCCCTTGTACCCCATACCATCTCTCCACTTCTTAAATCTTTCCTCCACCTCCTTTTCATTCTCTGCAATCAACACCAAATCATCAGCATACAACATCTCCCATGGGAGTCCATCTCTAAAGTCACGTGAGAGGGCTTCGAGCACCATGATAAACAACAAGGGACTCAAAACTGACCCCTGATGCACACCAACATTCACGGAAAACGCATCACTCAAAGCTCCATTCACTCTTACCTGGGTGCGAGCACCCATGTACATGGCCATAACCACCCTAACCAGCCATTCTTCCAACCCTAGCTTTCTCATTGCCCACTTCACCACCTCTCTAGGGACTCTGTCAAAGGCAAATGAACAAAACAAAGGGCTACCGTACCCATGGTTCCCTGAGGCTGTTCACGATTGACAAAAAAAAGAGACAGCCATGCATCCCACTGGCATGGCTCTCACACCTTAGGAAAGGTGGGAAGAAAAGTAGCAAAAGATAAGAAAAGAAGAAAGAGGACCAAGCAAAATTAGTAGGGTCAAGGGCTAGGAACTGAGGACAGGGGAAGCAGCACAACAACACCCCCAGCATCAGGCCCCAGCCCCAGACCCCAGAGCTCCCCCGTGACTGCAGTGGACTAGGTATTGGGGGGACACCCTAGAGAAGATGTACAGCTACTGCTTTAAATACTGGTAAAATTAACACTTTCCTACTCAGACACCATCACTGCCTCCAGAACGACACGTGAAATGAGGCAAGGCATCCTCCACTTTTTTTTTTTTTAATGTGTCCAACTCTGGGCATAGGCTTCACAGCCTGCTATCAAGGCCCAGCAGTTCTCTTACATACCAACACCTCTACATGTCACCACTTCGGCGCTAACACCCACCGTCCATATTGAATACATGCTAGGGCTGTCTCATACAGGACTGGTGTATTGGTATTAGCGGGGGTATTTTTACGACATGTCGGAGGGGCTTCTGGTAGTTCAGTAAAGCTTGATTTAATGAGATTCGAATCCTTAAACTGTTCCCTGCCCCAGTGAGGATTCGAACCTGGGTCCGTCGGGACTGCAAGCCACCTCTCTACCGATCGAGCCACCGCCTCCCCTAACTTGAGTACTACTATCTTCAACTTGGACCAGCGATGACTAGGGTCACTGGACACCAAATCTATTTGCCATCCTGTCTCTATGAGAATGCCTCTTGAAAGAATGGAGTAGGGACTGACCGAACAGGTTTTCAGTTCAACCTTTTATTGAAGTCTGACCTTAACAGAGCCAACACTGAAATAACGCAATACTTCTTTTTATGGGTTACTGGCTGGATATAAAGCTAGGTGAGGGTAAACTAAAGTACAAATATAACACTGCAGTTAATTTCCACAGAAACTAAAATACAGTATTTCAATTCACTTCAGTCTCATTCACTCTATCTCAATTTTAGCCTTCATAAGGCTCTCCTCTCACAACCTGTCTCCTAACTGCTGATAAAGACCTCTGATCAAGCTGCAATTTCATCAAAGAACATTTTGAATTAATCAAAATTTGTTCTGTCAAACTTTATCTCGGCAAGGTCGTTCATTCATTCAACTACATCCATTAAAATACATTCCCCAACAATAAGTGTACATCTTCTCATTATTATAACTGTTTCACAACAATTTACAGTAATTTTTTATACATTACCTATATCATACGAGACATTTCTTTCAGTCGCTGACAAAATAAGAGTAATCAAATGACAAATATTTTTAGATGTAAATAGAAACTTTTGTAATAACTTTTATGCCTTACTTATGATTTGAAGGAGGATTTACAGTATTATATACTAATCATATATACTGGAATAATTAAACAGAATTATAAACAATTTTAAAATATTGTAAACTACAATTATAAACAAAGCAAACAATTAAACACAATACACACAGCCAGACAGAGATAGTGGGGGCTCTGCTAGGGTCGTCCCGTGTGGCGGCTGGGGTGGTGGTGGCTGGGATTATTGCCATGGTGATGGTAACATGCAAATACCAAGGACACCACATCAAGTGCACCAAAATCTCTTACAAGAGCCATGTACAGATAACATTTAGCCATTTCAGAGTGAAATACCATGGTAAGTCCATTTGGTACAAATAATGATTTATATATTAATTACAACAATACAGTAATCCAGTATTCCAGAAACTAATCCACCTTTGATTAAAATGATTATTTCTGGATGAAAAGCATTTCATTTTCTATTACCCAATTCAGGACCTACTAGAGTACCTCAAATCATGATATAATGGCCAAAGACTATGAATACATGATTTTGTTTTACACAAAGTCCATAATAATGTGCAAAAAGTTGGTACCTGCATTCTCCATTACCTGAATTACTTTTAAGGTAATTAACAGTATCATGAACATCTTGAGCAAAAAAATACCAAGACTGCTGCTATACGTAAAGTTACACATCAATACATTAATTAATCTAATAACATTCATTCTAACAGTGTCACTTGTGTAAACTATGATAGTTGTCTTCTACAAGATACAATCAGCAGAACTTTCTACTTGTCAGTTTCATCAGACCTTTGATTCTTTCAAATGCATCAATGCATGAAAACTTACGTTATCTCTGTAGTCTCCATACAAATTTGAACAGAGGTAACTGAACTAACATTTTGTTAAACAATGTTATCTTAAAATCATAAGTGTTTGATGAATAGTTCTTAAAATATTTAAATAACTTCATTGTACATTATACAGCATGTTACTGCACTATGTGGTAAAACTGGAAAAAAATATTAAACTACTGAACAAGACATACATAATTCATAAGTACTGGTACAAAACATAAGCACTTACTTGGACAAGTTGACAAATATGATTCTAAGGTTATATTCAGATCAAGACAGCTGGTTGTGGCTCTTGCTTTTCAGATCTAAAGACTCAATGTTCTGAGGTAGCTGACTGGCTGATAAAACCTTCATAATCAATCAGGCAGACCTCAAATGGAATGTATGTATAGGAGAGAACATCAGTTGTAGTTACAATCTAATCTTCCACATCTGGTCAAGCTACAGATTTAACTCCTTTGATATGGTGATGTCTTTTGGCATTTTACTCTTGCCACTTTTACATCCTTGTATTCAGTTTAAGATAGACTTTTGTGAAGAGTTAAATATAGCCTTCAATTAACCAATGCAATTGGCGTGGCATTTCCTAAAATGAATAAAATCTTGAGGTAGCAAGACTAGGTCCACCAGATTCACCGAGTTACAAAGTATTAATAAATAAATAAAGCAACACTGAAAAATTTATGAATGAATGAGTGACTATTAAAAAATTTACTAGTAATATTTTCAGTCTTTAACTTGAGATGAATGACTATTACTTGGATACTCTTGTAAACCAAATATCAAATTATGATAATCCTCTCCTGCACACACACCAGTACAGTATATTCATCTCATTATAGAAGAGGTTAATGCACAGCTCACACATGACTATAAAACATCAGGTAATGTAGAACTCAAGGTCTCCAAACAAGCTTCTCCATTGCCACCATCACACTCAGTCATTGGTAGCCTAAATGAAGAGACATGAAGACAACAGCAATTTAAATGTTACTCAAGCATCTAAACAGGATTATCCTACACTGCAGGCAGAAAGAGGTGCATATTATGACCACAATGCTGAGGTCGTCTAAAATAAGTATATACTTGGCTTTTCGCTCCATGTATCTATCATTGCTAAATATATCATAGTATTCTTCTAGTATTTACTTTAAGAAGAAAATGACAACAGTTAAATCAGAAAACCATTCAGCACACTGACTTAAATCAAGTATGTCAATATTGTTAAACATCACGTAGCTTGTCACTCTAGCATTCACTATCAAATATATAATGTGTGTGTGTGTGTGTGTGTGTGTGTGTGTGTGTGTGTGTGTTGTGTGTGTGTGTGTGTGTGTGTGTGTGTGTGTGTGTACAAAGGAAATCTTTCACTATTCTGTACAGGTGGCCATCGTTTTAAACAACAGGAGGACCCATCCTATATAACAGAATTCCTAAACTGAATTTCCTGCTAAACTGAATATGTCAAGCATCATTCTAAGAATTTGCTGTCGGCTTTGCTAACAAGATGCCAATACACTTAGACTGTGCCAACCGTCATTACTGGCAACCTGCTGTCTGGGATCAGTCCACATAAGAGTGACACAAAATGCCTATACAGTTCTGCAGGGCTGACAGCAAGCACTTAATACAAGTATTGAGAAACTCAAATCAGAGTGCATGCTGACTGAGGAATGCTGTTCAAGGCCATTCTGATGTTTAAAACAAAATGTCCCAGTGCAACACTGAGCTTCTGGGCATGTCAAGCCATTGATTTGTGATGGTTAGGTCGAGCAAACAACAAAATAGACACTGCACTACTGACAAAAAAACCAAACCAGGATACGAAATGTTCTATATAACAATTAATGCTACAAGACGTCCTGATACACACTTACTACATAATATGTTATAATCTTAATGCTATTTCCCACTAATAAATAGAGTGGGCAGGATCCAGAAACAGAAGCAAGACAGCATAAATACAAGAGAACTATCAGCAGACCATCCAGTGACATGGGACTCACATCCATTCCCTCATCATTCATGCCTATAAAATTCTGGGTTCCAACTCACAGGCAAACCAGTCACACACTTTTCTGCGTATGTTTCTGTATGTACTCCACATATGCCTGTGGGACAGAGCCATCCTGTTGACTGTAAGGTAAGAAAAAGAAGGGGTGCAACTCTCATGTGCATCTCCATACACACACTTCATCCCTTCATGTTCATCCTTCATTAATTCTATCAGTATTCAAATTAATACTGGCACAAAGACAGAGAACAGGTTCTGGATCCTAATCATCACAATTTTCCGAGCCTAATTTTTCATTACTTGAGGTGGGAAGAACTTGAAACTGGGAAAGCAGCAAAAGGAAGTAGTTATTAACATATGGTGCAATCTTCTCATGCTAATCTTCTCTCAAACTTCTTCCATTAAGTTCTACCAAGTCAACTTCTCATATGCAGTACAACTCCACAACACTAAAGCCAGGTCTAAATCAATATATGCTACACAAATATTCTACATGATATGACAGTAAATCTAATGTACAAGGATTTATATGCCCTGTTTATAGCAATGCAAAACAAACATCAGCAGTAAATAGTCACTGCAAGAAATCAACATACATGAGCTTTACAAATCAATAATCCTCCCAATCTGCCACTCACAGCACACTTGGGTACAGTCGGGGTGAAATGTCTGTTCCCGTCAGCCAGCCTTGTATTAAGGGATGTGTTTTAAAGCAGAGATAATTAGCTACATGTATTCAAATTCCCTGCATAAATAATAAAATTACTCCTGTGATAAAAGGATGAATATGGGAGCAGAACTTCAACTGTAACTGTATTATGATCACAAGAAGACTACCAGAGCACTATAAACTATGCAATACTGATTCCTCCATGTATATTAGTCCTGTGACATTTGTTTTAATAACCCAAGTAGAGTACAGTATTACAGGAATGCCTGGGTGGCAGTGAAGGGGAGGGGGAAGTGTAGGGTTTGCTCAACCTAACCATCCGCTAACTACATGCACTGCATACCGCCAAAAGTCTTCCGTTGTCTTCACATGTATTCATAGTTTGTCGTGGTAGATGAGCGGGCACGACTCCGCAAAAGCATGACAGTGTTAGCCCGCCCAAAGCTCATCCTTCCTTCGTGGTGAGCAGAAATATCATCTCAGCAGCAAAAAATAAAAACAATATTCCAGCCCTGGACAATAAGAAGGACTGAGCCATTTAGAGAAAGGGAATTAGGGCCAGGGCAAGTAGCACTATCATGCAATGTCACAAAATTGTCTTTTTAACAATATATAAATATATATATATATATATATGTATCATCTGACTCTGTTGGAGGGCAAGGGCTATGAGTGGTTCCACTGAGAAGGCCAGGCAGCAGATTCCTAAATTTCTACATTACTTAACTGTCAGTATCTAATGAGTATGGTAATGGGATCATTTTATTAAAATCTTCCTCCAGACGTACTTGACTCATTTACTATCAGCTACAACAAAGATGATAATCTGTCTTCATTGTTTCATAGCATACATTCTCTTTTCAGTATATTTAGCATGACTTGTAATATTTAAATGATAAGCAGTAATCTTAATAAGCAGCATACAGATAGTATTTCTTTTTCAACTGATGCTAATGTTAATGTACCATAAGTAACAGCTAAAAAAAGAAGTCAGAGACTGTTCACTTTAGATACTGCTATTTTTTTATCAAATGTAATTATCATTATTCCCTGAAAACAATTTCTTTCAACTGTATACACTTTCATAATCCTGCATACCATACTTTTGTGTGAAATCAAATCTTTACTGCAACATCATAACAAATTAGTATAAGCATCTCTGACTTTAAACACTGAAGTTCTCTTAAGCTCTCAAATCAGCAGTCCAAGTCAAGTCGCAATATTATAAAACTTGCTGTGTGCTCAACTCAAAATAACGTAAAATTACTGATCAGTTAAATTCCAGTAACATTCAGCACGTAATCCATGTAGAAAAACAAGAATGTAGTGAATCATGGCCGAAGGCAACTGGGAATCCATTCCAGTAACATTCAGCATGTAACCCATGTAGAAAACAAGAATGTAGTGCACCACAGCTGAAAGCAACTGGGAAAAATTTCATCACATTAACCCCCTCAAGCATGATGACACAGAATGCGTCAAAGTGGTGTTAGGCTGAAGGGGAACCGATGACGAACTATGATGCACTTGTCAGTCTTGGTATGAAGGGAAGCCGATTTAGCAATTCTGGACAAAAATATTCACCAAAAATTAAGTCTGACCATGAAATGTGTCAATCTTTGCTGCATCATTGGGGAGGGTGTCTATTTCAAGGCCAACACTCTCAAATACTCAGCTTTCTCTCAGCTTTCAGTGGTGGGTGGGTGGGGGGGGAGGCAGGGGTGTGTGTGCGCAAATTTTTATGGTTTACTCAAAAACTATTGGTCATATCAAAATTCCGAAGACACCACGTGAAAACTCACGAAATTCTGAATAAAGACATATGCTTGGCTCTTGCATGGTGCAGGCAAAATATTGCAGCTGAGTTTTGGGAAGTTATTTTCACTGTGGAAACACATTATTCTCACTGCATTTTGGCACTTTCACTGTACTTTTACTCATCAGTTTTGTGTGTTTTTATCAGCTAGTATAAACATCTGCAAAAATGGTGGTATACAATTTACACCAATATAACCAATTTCTGGGGCATATAATATCCATGGGAATGTTTTCCTTGTGTGTGAGTCCAGGCTGCCCTCACAGCAATTTCACTGATCACGTCACACAAACTCAAAGAAAACTTCAGGTGCACGAAGGGGTTCAATGTGAAACTATTATGTTTACAAATAATAACTGACCAAAAATCACAAACTGAGATGTGCATAGAGTAGTTTTGATAATGCTGCAACCAGGCTGAAGGGAGATTTTCTGCCTGAGCCAATCAGCTGAGAACTCTGGCCATCGCTGCTCCTACCACTCCTGGCAACCCCACCTGCACCTCACGAACAACACACTCCTCATACCACACTAACACATTTAAAAACTTAGCGTCTTGTTCATCAACATTTTGAAATTTGGTGAAATGGATAAAATATGGTTGACAATGGATTCATATGCAGCCAAGCACATTTTCTTCTAAGCTAAGTGATGTATGACTAGGTAATTTTCCCTCAGAATATATGTACCTACATTCTTAGTCTGAAATGGCAGGACAAGTATAAGTTCAGTGGATACAAACATATAACGAGTTAAGTAGAGAATCTTCCACATATGGAAAATAAAATATTTCAGATAAAAGAGGGAGGGGATCTATCAATATCTGTTAACTACACCATAATGGGAAAATCACATATTCATGCAGCACATTTAATTCAGCTAAAATAGATAAATAGCTGCAAATTAACCATGTAAGCAGACATTAGTGTAGAGTGGGCTAATTATTAAGTAAAGAGGGAAACAAAATAGGAAGATGTACCGAAGTAATAACAGTGGTGTTTCATTATTTTTACCGTGAGTACATCTGTTAAAACATATCAAAAGAAAAACTGCCTTTTCCTACTAGAAGTAGTGTATATCCAAAAGATTTTATACTGCAGTATGGTATCTGTATATCTTGACTCCCTCAACCTATTATCAAATAAGAACCTTCTGGTGACACGTGACAGGACAACACATGAAGATCAATACTAGCTATGCAAGAGACATAGCAGCAAGTAGGCTTGGCAAGATACAGGTGGGAACTATATGGAGGGAGACAAAATCAGTGGAATGCAGCAGAACTATAAACAGGCAGGAACATACAGGAGTGGCTGGGAGCAGGTGGGATGTTGATACACTACCACTCTAAGGTGTCTGAGAGTGGGTGAGGGAGGGTGAGGTGGAGAAGCCAACTCTCCTTCATCCCTCCCTCCTCCACTCCTCTCCAACAGAGACCAGATAGCCACCACATAGGCACACTCAAGCCTGTAGGAGACTCAACACAATATATCTATGCTGGATCTCAATTGGCTTAAAAGGTAAGGGGAAATGGAGCTTTAATTCATATACATTTAAAGCTCAAAATCTCTCAGCATCCTGTTTGCCATACTGTTCACTCATGTAAAGGGAATCTGTCTTCTCTCTCTTCTCTTCACCTTCTATTACAATATCAATAAGCACATAAAAACAGAGAAGACAGTAAGAATATAATACAGCCAAATAGGCAGCAGTCAGAGACAAATCAACAAACAGTACTTCTAATTGTTCTCATCTACAAAGTTTCATATGACAAATACATAGTATGAGCTAGGTATATGTTTATAGTAGATATAATAAAAATGAACACAAATATAACATTTTGTGCTCGATCAAAAACAATTTCATTCTCAACTGAGATGCATAACAGACAGTTGAGCACAAAATCATTTGAAGATGGGTATAAGCAGCAAGGTAAACTGCCCTGCATCAGGGTTAATTATTTCATTATTTCAGGGTGGTAACTGTAAATCTTTCTGGCCACTACTCTTTAAAACCATAAAAAAGTAGTTAAGACAACTACACCAACTCCAATCTCTCCAAGGTTAAGTTACCCTCATCTACATCACACAACTTAATATTGGAGGGAGTCTGAGGTGTATGGGTTGGTGTAGGTGTCTCCCAGTGTGAGGGACACTTTCCTAGTTACTCCTGCTTAGCTGCAGTCACAGTGTCCAGTCCCATTTTGGCTAGTGCTCTCAAAGCTGTCAGACAAGCCTGCAACATCAAACAAATATAATCAAAATGACAAAATTTTCTTTATTACCATACATACTGTATTAAAGTATATTCAGCTCATGACTAGCCAATTATTAGGAGATGATGTACTGCACTG
>JAGKTI010008592.1:21183-33198 GCA_018397915.1 Birgus latro
GTAAGACAGTAAGAAGAGAGTGGATGAAGAATTTGGAAGGAACTTGAGTGTAAAGTGGAGGGAATATAAGAAAATGTTCTGGAAAGAGAGAGTTAGACAGGGTGCCAAAGAAGTTAGTTGGGGAGTAAAAGATAAAGCTAGTCAAGAAGGGAGAAAAAGTGAGCAGATGGAGAGAACACTTTAAGGAACTGTTGAACATAGAGAATGAAAGTAATGCAAGTATAAATGGCTGGGGAATGGCTGGGAGAAGGAGGGATGTGAAAAGAGAGGAAGAAATAAGTAGGATGGAAGTTGTGGAAGCAATGAAGAAAGTTAAAATGGGGAAAGCCCCAGGAATTGATGGAGTGTGTGGTGAAATGCTGAAGCATGGGGGAGAAACAGTGCTAGAATGGATGTGGAAGACGTGCAGATTGGCCTGGGAGGAAGGCAGAGTCCCAGAGGATTGGAAGTCAGGTATAATTATTCCCCTGTACACAGGAAAAGGGGAAAGAGAAGAGTGTGGGAATCATACAGGCATTTGTCTTCTTAGTGTAATAGGAAATGTAAATGGTAGGATACTTATTGACAGAGTTAGGGAAATAACAAAGGAATTAGTTGGAGAAGAACACGGAGGTTTCAGGGAGGGAAGAGGTTGTGTAGATCAGATATTCGTTCTTAGATGTTTAGTGGAAAAGTTTCTAGAGAAGGGAAAGAAGTTGTATGCGGCCTTCATGGATTTAGAGAAAGCATATGACAGGGTGGATAGACAAGGATTGTGAAGAGTATTAAGAATATATGGAGTAGATGGGAAGTTGCTGAAGGCCGTGAAAAGTATGTACGAGGGTGCCGCGGCTGCAGTGCGTGTGGACAGTGAACTAAGTGAATTTTTCTATTTGAAAGTTGGATTGAAACAAAGATGTGTCATATCTCCATGGTTGTTCAATCTGCATATGGATGGGGTTATAAAAGAGATACAAGGTAGGGCAGGGGATGTTGAAGCGGCCACAGTGAGAGAGAGTAGTGTTTGGAAACTCCCAGTACTGTTGTTTGCAGATGATACTGTGTTGTTAAGTGAAGATGAAGGGGATCTGCAAGGCTTGGTGGATGAGTATGGGGGAGTGTGTAAGAAACGGAATCTAAAGGTAAATGTAGGGAAGAGTAAAGTTATGGTCTTCGAGAGAAGTGGGTTCAGTGAATGTATAGTGAGGTTGGATGAAGAGGAAATGAAAAATGTGAGTATGTTTAAGTACTTGGGTAGTGTGATGAGCAAGGATAGAAGTTTAGAGGGTGAAGTGCTTGAAAGGGTACAACAGGGAAGAAAGGTTGCTGGTTCCTTGAAAGCAGTGATAAGAAACAAGGAAATGAGCAAAGAAGTGAAAAAGCAACTACATGAAGTATTGTGATACCAACTCTAACGTATGGAAGTGAAACTTGGACCTTGTTGGAGGGACAGAAGTCAAGAGTGAGATCAGTGGAAATGAGTTATTTGAGAGGAGCATGTGGAGTCACATGGAGAGACAGAATGACATGAGAAAGTGAAGGAGCATTGTGGTGTGGATGTGATAGGAAGCATTAGGAGAAACACACTGAGGTGGTCTGGCCATGTGGAGAGGATGGAGTGTGAGAGAGTGATGAGGAGAGTGTAAGTGAGGTGGAGGGAGGGAGAGGAAGGGAGAGGACAAGGATGATGAGACAGAGGGATGGAGTGGAGAGGTATATGAGGGAGGGGGGTGTGAGATGAGAGCAGGGAAAAGAAATGGCAGGGGATAGGGCGGCATGGAGGTGACTTGTTTGCAGCCACCCCTTATGGGATTATGGTGTCTGGCAATAGGTAGATAGATAGATAGACTATTCAAGTCAGGTCCATCTATCCATCCATCATCCAATCCTATGTTGCCCCATGAGGGGCGTAGAAGCCTGGGGCTAGGCAAGTTGGTCCTGACATTTAAGATGACAGTGACCAGCCTCATTCAACCCTGAGTGGCATTACATGAGCAATAAACCCCAACCATCCCTTGGATATAAACCTTCACCGGTTCAATCTGACTGGAGCGCCGTAATTACCAACTTAACCACCAGTCGCCAAAATTTGGTTGTATGGTTACCATCCAGCATAGCAAATGGTTTCCTGGTGTGCAGGAAACCATTTGGTTTGTCACTCAGTGTAGAGTCACCCACAGGCAGAAGAAAGAGGAAAGAATGAAGGAAAGAAAGACAGAACAGGGAGTGTAAAGTCACCCGTAGACAGCAGGAAGAGGAAAAAATGATGAAGAGATAGATAGAAGAGGATAGAAGGAAAGAAGGATGGAGGAGAGGAAAGGGCAGACACCCGAGAGCAGCACTACATCAGGTGAGTGGATGGTGAGTGCCCCCACCAACCACACAGAGTAATATTTCAAATAAAAAAACAATTGTTACATAAAAAATTTACCATTTGTCAGACTAATTATGTACATATTCTGTCATCTGTCATTTGCTGAAAGACATTAAATGCATGAGTTGCCCTCATATTCAACACCGTACACAGCTTAGAGATAATACAGATGGTATTAACCAACACTGCAGACTTAACTGCCCAACACTGTAATCAACATACAATCAATATGTATGCCAAATGTGCAAATCCATAGCATAACTAAAGTATCAGTCACATATAAAACTTCTGCCTTATCATCATCATCATCTCTGATGCCTTGCTCCATCCTGGACACTCTCCTAACAAGGAATTACCATGACAGAACCCCCTTCAGGCTACATCAGTCCCATATACAACTCTCTATCGCAGTCATTTCACTTCTTCATTTTCTATAACCAACATTCTGTTCTGCTCTCTTCTTCCATACCACATACAGAATAGGCTTCCTCTTCCACCACCACCCTCTGTCTCACTCTCAGACAACTCAGTTTGTGGAAAAATAAATTAATAAATGAGGCAATGACACGGAGGCCTTACCTGGTCATGTGAGTCATCTATGGTGCTGCCAGCGCCATGGGAAACGTGAGGAGGGTTGGTGGAGAGGGATACCAGGCTCAGGTACTCACTCTTGTTACCCTAGGTTACAAGAACAAATTTAAATTTTCACATACACAACACGCCCTCAAAATTTATGAAAGATATGAACACAGGTCTTCCTTTTCTTTCTGAAAAAGACTGGCAGAATGCAATAAGGTTTTACAACTACTAGGATACAGCTATATCCATATCACACTACAGTCAAATTTCCATCAGAATACAGTACACAAACACAACCATTTTCTGAATAAGCATGGATTTGATGTTGCTGCTGTTGCAACCCCAGGCTCATTTCATGGCGACTTTCGTTACTCACTCCCATCGGTCCTCTGCTGAAGTTATATATACTGCATGGATTTGATGTTGCTGTTGCAACACCAGGCTCATTTCATGGCAACTTTGGTTACTTGCTCCCATTGGCTCTCTGCTGAGGTTACACTGAAGGACTGTCTGTGGTGTGATAGTGTGGTGCCCTCCTGTCTTCCCATTCCTCCCAGATTTCTGTCACTTTTTACTACACTTCTTTCCACTTCAGGTGGCTCTACATTGAGTGGAAAGCCTAACAATTTCCTGTAGCCCATGAAACCATTTACAATGCTGGGTGGGAACCACATAACCAAACAACTGGGTATTGTGGAACCTACTGTGTTACCCGTTAATTCATTGGAGACGTAAATTCAACATCCATCCAGGAATCAAACCTCCACATTCTTTCCAAAGTCTAGCTGTGGCGAGGTGCTGTCTACAGCAAGGGAACATCAGTTCATTGCATGGGATGACCCTGCAGGGACTGTTGCTTGCCTATGGTTGGTGGGTCTGTTCAGCCACACAGACCAGTGTTATTCAACACTAACAACATACATAATGCACACATATATTCAGTTCACTGCATGGGATGATCTTGCAGGGACTGTTGCTTGCCAGTGGTTGGTGGGTCTGTTCGGCCACACAGACCAGAGTTAATCACCACTAACAATGTACATAATGCACAAATACAGTATATGTTTGCTGTAACTATACCCACTGGGGTGGCAACCACACAAGGAACCTTACTCACTAGTAATATTAGCAATTTGCCAATGACACATAAACAAGATATGAATATACCACTGGTAGATAAAAAGTAAATCAGCTTCATCATCATCATCCCCCGGACCTCGTTTCCCACCCTAGGGCAGGGTGAGGAGTAGCAACGTCCAGACAACCCAAGTTTGCCCACTCCAATGGGCAATTATCATCTGTACTCAATATTCCATGTTCACATGATACACAGTGATGCAGAACACTGTTTTATCCTCACAGTGAGCACAATTTCTAGTCCAGCTCTAGATCTCCTCCCCAATATGACCTTGGCAAACTGGTTTTAGACAAAATGTTATGAAAGATGCTGTGGGAACCAATACATGGAATGGGCGAGTGTTACGTGAGAGCGGAACAAGCAAGGGAAAAACTGGTTACAGTAATATTACTGAAAGACTATGAGAACAGGACTATAAGGGTGTATGCCCATACATAAGCAGAAAAATTATTAGAGAATGGTAGGAAAAAGTATGATGAGGCGTTGTGGCAGACACGTTTCACAATGAGGAGAAAACAGACGATGTTATTTGTTCACCTTGGGGAAGTCTGTGAATTGTACATGTAGTCCCAGGATTTGAGCCAGATACATGAGCTGGTCCTTCGGCCGTACTGCCTGGGTGGTGGAAACATTGTTGCTCTGTTAAAAAAAAAAAAAAAAAAAAAAAAATCATCATCAACTGGGTGCAGAAAGTGAAAAGTGTGAACAATGGGGTCAAGTTTAAGGGAGGCAGACTGAAAATAACCTGTTACAGAGTGTGAACTCAGGGATATGGGACTGAACAGGGAGGCTGCCAGTGATCAAGCAGCATAGAGAGCTGCCACTAGGTGACCAAAGTCGACACATGCAAGCATGATGGAGCCCTTATAAACGAAAAAAAAAAACATTATTAAGTGACCATGGCCGATGCATGCAAGCATGTTGGAGCCTTTTATAAATTAAACAAAGTGAAACAATCACCATTAAGTCCTTTTTGGCCCAGTGCTACTTGGTTCATACATACACAGTATGTTGTGACTTAAAAAAAGATCAACAGTTGCTTCTGAACAGTAACATGTGAACAATAAACCCCAACATCCACTGGATTTAAGCCCTCAAGGACCATTGTTATCTGGTTGAAGTGCATTGACTTCTTCGACCACCAGATGTCCATTTGGTTACACATTTACAAACAAACATATTACACCAACAGATTACAAATACTGTACAATGAAAAATATTACAAATATACAGACAGGGTAAAAAAGGAAATAATCACTTATGCCAGATGATGGAATTCTTAGTCTGTTTACCTGGTTCATCACTGACTGTTGCGGTTGCTGTGGCGGTGGCTGCTGAGATACTGGAGGCTGTGACATGGGTTGCTGCTGTTGTGGTGGCTGATGTGGCTGCTGATGAGCCTGTGGTGGTGGCTGTGGCTGTGGTGGTGGTGGCTGCTGAGGTGGCTGCTGTGGTGGCTTTGGCTGCTGTGGCTGTTGCTGCTGGGGTGGTGCAGTCATGGGTGGCTGCTGTGGTGGCTGAAGCTGTGGTAGTGGTGGTGGATGAAGCTGATTAGAGGGTAAAGGATTATGCAAACAAAATAAGCAAATGACATTACTGTAGCATCATATTAGCTAACAAATGAATAACAGTTAGCCCAGTCCATGGTGGAGTCTCTTCTACTCAATGTCCAATGGCATGATAGGTGTTTCATCAAGGTCATCTTTCACTATCTAATAATTTAGGTTAAGAAAATATTTCTCCAAATCCACTGTTAAGCTCTCATTATTAAATGACAAGGCTTGAGTTCGTTTCATTTCGCTTAGTTTTGTTTTGAAGGGTCCAGCATGCTTGCATGCGTTGGCCTTGGTCACCTAATGGCGGCTCTCCATGCTGCTCGATCCTTGGCAGCCTCCCTGTTCAGTCCCTTAACCCTTAAGTCACACTTAATGACCTCGTCCCATGTCTTTCTCGGTCTACCCCTCCCAACCCCTCCCCCAATATTAACACCTCTCACCCTCTGTACCCAATTATCATCCCCTATCCTCTCCACATGTCCAAACCACCTCAGCCTACCTCTCCTCATCACAACACCAATACACTCCAGTCCCATCCTACCTCTCAACTCTTCCATCGTAAACCCAGCTCCCCCAGGCCTTGCACGCAGGGACGAACTGCACATCCACCTAATCATTGTCATTTCTGTACGTTCAAACCTGCGAATATCCTCTTCCTTTACTGCCCAGGTCTCACTACCAAACAGCATCACACTCCTAACACATGATGCATACAAAGACCCCTTAGCATGTAAGGAGAGTCCTCTCAATGTCAGGAGAGGCAACAGCTCCCTGAACTTCTTCCAACCACTTCTCACCCTAGCAACTGAGCTAACTCCAGCCCCACCTCAGGCACATAACATGTCTCCCAAATAACGAAACTCCTCCACACACTCAAGAAACTCGCCTGCAAGTTCAACCCTCTCACGCCTAACAATCTCCACCTGCTCTCCCCGACACGCTGCACACATGAAATCAGCATCATCTCGCAGTCTACCTCTAATTCCACTACATCTCTTGTGCACCCATTTATCACAAACACTACACATGATGGAATTACTTCCCACACCCTTGTGGCAAACTGCACATGGCCACTCTCCCTCTCCTCTGATTGTACCGCCACCAACCCTAGATATCATCACTTTTGTTTTATCTGCATTTACCCTTAAGCCCTTGTACCCCATACCATCTCTCCACTTCTTAAATCTTTCCTCCGCCTCCTTTTCATTCTCTGCAATCAACACCAAATCATCAGCAAACAACATCTCCCATGGGAGTCCATCTCTGAAGTCACGTGAGAGGGCTTCAAGCACCATGATGAACAACAAGGGACTCAAAACTGACCCCTGATGCACACCAACATTCACGGAAAACTCATCACTCAAAGCTCCATTCACTCTTACCTGGGTGTGAGCACCCATGTACATGGCCATAACCACCCTAACCAGCCACTCTTCCAACCCTAGCTTTCTCATTGCCCACTTCACCACCTCTCTAGGGACTCTGTCAAAGGCCTTTTCCAAATGAACAAAAACAAAATACAATTCCCTTTTCTTTCCAATATATTTTTCCTGAAGCTGTCGAACAATGAATATGGCATCAGTGGTCCCCCTGCCTGGCATAAACCCAAACTGCATCTCATTGATATTCACTCTTTCTCTAATCATACCTTCTAGAACTCTCTCCATTACTTTCATTATCTGATCTAAGAGCTTTATACCTCTGTAATTTCCCCTTTCCAGGGCATCACCCTTTCCTTTGTACACATTTACAATTACACTCTTCAGCCAATCATCTGGGACAACACACTCATATATAATCATATTTATCAGGTCAGTGACTAACCTCACCCCAGTATCTCCTGCGGCCAAAGTGAAATACTGTAATGATATATCAATGACTGAATTTGATAAATTTTCCACTAACAAGCCAAGGTGGCTGATTATATATTCAAGACTGATACTTTATGAATTTTGGCACAACGGACAAGTTTCTTTCTTACGATGGTGGCCATACATACACCATTTATTCATGAGAATATCAATCAGTTCACTCTTACTTTTCTGGTAGTACAATACTACAAGCATGATATGCATTTATTGTATGTAGCTTGTCGGTAATACTCATGGTCAGGCAGCTCTACTACCAATCTTCATGTCATGCTGTAAAATTCCTAAGGGCCAATTAATTCAGACAATGGGACACCATTTTATGCTATAGAATAACTCACTCCCAACTATTATTGTACGTGGCTTGTCTGCACAACTCTGTGGTCAGGCAGCTCTACTATCGATCTTCATGTCACGCTGTAAAGGTCCTGACAGCCAAATAATTCACATACACTGGGACACCATTTTATACTACAGAAGTAACTCCCTCCCAACTATGTTGTATGCATTAGTACAGTTCAAGGATGTCTTTTGCAGTATAGAGCGAAAAGCACACATGACTGTCTCTTAATCTATCTATCTATTGCCAGACGCCTCAATCCCGCACGGGGTGGCCACAAACAAATCGCCTCCATGTCGCTCTGTCCCCCGTCATTTCACTACCCCGCTCCCAACTCACACCCCCCTCTCTCATGTACCTCTCTCACTAGGGCCGCTCCAACATCCACTGCCCGACCTTGTATCTCTTTTATAACCCCATCCATGTACAGATTGAACAACCATGGTGACATGACACATCCTTGTTTCAATCCAACCTTCAAATGGAAAGATTCACTCAGTTTGCCATCCACATGCACTGCAGCCTTAGCACCCTCATACATACTCTTCACTGCCTTCAACAACTTCCCATCCACTCCATATATTCTTAATACTTTCCACAGTCCTTGTCTATCCACCCTGTCATATGCTTTCTCCAAATCCATGAAGGCTGCATACAACTTCTTTCCCTTCTCTAGAAACTTTTCCACTAAAGATTGAAGAATGAATATCTGGTCTACACAACCTCTTCCCTTCCTAAAACCTCCCTGTTCTTCTCCAACTAATTCCTCTGTTATTTCCCTAACTCTGTCAATAAGTATCCTACCATATACTTTTCCTATTACACTAAGAAATACTTCTACAACCTCCTAATCAAGAGCTTTGAAACACTCTGCATGGCTGGGAATTCCCTCAGCTGAATGAAACTGTCCAGTGGTAGCCAGAATAAAGTACTGGTACTGTACCAAATTGACATCCTCCCTGACAAAAGACTAACTGATTCTCTCATTCTTTTCAAATCAGAAGATTAACTCAGATGAAAAGAACCGTTAGAAAGCAGTCAGAATAAAATATACCTCAGTAGCATCCTGTCCTTTTATGAGCTGTATGTTATCTAAGCTAAAACTTCATCCAGTACTAGAAGAGTGTCAGACAAGTGCAGTTACCACATAACCATTAGAGGCTCCAATCATGCAAGTGTTATATATGGAAATCAAACCACCAATAGAACAAAAATGATGAGAAATCATAAACTTAAATGGTAGTGGTAAGCTTAAATGTAGAGAATAATAAGAATAACCTGAGGTGGAGCCTGGGTGGGGGTAGGAATGTTTTGTTTGACCATGGCCTCTGCAGTGGGTGAGTTGCCAGATTTCAAAAGCTCCTTGGCAATTGTAGCAGTGGCCTGCATGTTCACCATGACCCCCATACTCACCACACCCATTCCTGCAACAAACACAAAACATAAATTTGTTTACATTACATGAATTAAAGTAAACAGACAACCAAAATGCACACTAATATACTGCACTGAATATTTTAATGTGCTTGATGTGATTTATGGAGATGCTACTGTTGACTATGATTTCCATTAAGCTATTCTACTAAGCATGCACACCTGTCAAAAATACATACAATATTTCGTAGTGGTAATTAACCAACTAATCCCGTTTCTTTTTATTCCATGCCCTTTCCTCTCTTCCTTCCTTCCTCTTCTGTCTTTGTTTCCTTCATTCTTTTCTCTTCCTTCTGTCTATGGGTGGCCTTGCACTGAGTGAAAAGCCAAATGGTTTCCCGTACAACAGGAAACCATTTACTATACTGGGTGGTAACCATGTAACCTGTGACTCTACATTGAGTGACAAGCCAAATGGTTGGAAACCACTTACTACACTGGGTGATAACCATATAACCAAATTTTGGTGCCTGGTGGTTTAGCGGGTAATTACGGCACTCCAATCGGATTGAGCCAGTGAAGGTTTACATCCAAGGGATGGTTGGGGTTTCAAGAATTCTCCCCCAGCATCCCTGCTTGTCGTAAGAGGCGACTGAAAGGGTTGGTGGTGGGTTAGTGCCCCACCCCGTAAAAACAACTAACTTGTAGGAGGAGGCTGTAGCACGGGCCGAACAGGGTAGTACTCCCGAGGGGAATGGAATGCTGGTGATAGGGAGAGCTGGAGCTCCTTTCACTAGCTACCTAATCATCCCCCCTTGCTGACCTTTTCAGTGTGACAGTAACATGGAGAGTAGACCAGCATACTCTCCCAAACATTTCCTCTAACTATCATATGCACTACACCACAGGCACTTTACATATCACACAACGTACCCCACTACGTTACAGGGGTTGACGCCAGCAAGGGCATGCGGCCAGAAAACTTTGCCCCCGCTACCTAGTGGCAGACTTTCGGGGGGAGGCTTGACAGGGGTTCCGCCGGCATAGATCACGGGTCCGGGGCGAGATGGGGCTCGAACCTGTGCTAGAGGGTACAGGGCATTGCGGTTCCCAGGCTGCCGCTTCCGCTCAATAGAGAGGGGCCCGAACCTGGGAGTAGCGCCCCAGGAGGCTGCCCTATCAGTGGGTGTATAATGGTGGGGCAGTTGCAGTGCCAAGGCGCGCTTGGAGGGTGTCCCTGCATGTGTCCTAGCAGGGTGCCCCGAGGCCACTACCACAGCCACTAGTAAGCTGGTGGGCTAGGGGTCCCAGATCCATTGCCTGGACCTAGGACTGTGCAGTGGGCTGGGCCTTTGGAATGTTTACCCCCCTTTATCTTACCGACTATGACAAAGTACAATAACAAGCATCAAAGCAAGCCTGAGGACAGCAAATCACCCAGGGGGTTTAGGGTGGGCTCATGGAATGTGGGAAGTATGAGGGGAAGAGCGGGGGAAGTTGTTGAGGCATTTAGTAGGAGGTGGGTGGATGTGGCTGGTTTGCAGGAAGTCCGGTACAGGGGTGGATCAGCCAGAAAGATTGCTGGGAAGGATTGCTACTATAAGCTGCTTTGGCAGGGGGGAACTGACGGATATGGGGGTGTGGGTGTGTTGGTTGCGGAGAAATGGGTGGAGTATGTCATGAATGTCATGAGAGTAAGTGATAGGATAATAGTAGTGAAAATTTTGATCGGACGGGTGATTGTTTCAGTTATATCAGCATATGCTCCGCAGGTAGGATTGGATGACGCAGAGAAGGATAGATTTTGGGATGATTTAATACGTGTAGTAAGTGGTATGGGTGATGATGAGGTAGTGGTTCTGCGAGGGGATTTAAATGGTCACGTTGGTGAAGCAGCTCAAGGTTATGAAGGAGTCCATGGAGGATGTGCATATGGTGTGAGGAATGCGGAAGGGGAAAGAATACTCGAGTTTGGGGAGGCTATGGACATGATTGTGTGCAACACACATTTTAGAAAAAGAGTGAGTAGATTGATTACGTACGAGTCCGGGGGAAATAGTAGTCAGATAGATTATTTTCTGGTCAGGAGGGTTGATAGGAGATTAGTGAGGGATGTTAAAGTTATAGGAAGCGAGGAGTGTGTGCAGCAGCACAAACTGTTGATTTGTGACATGGTGCTTAAGGAACGAATGACGAGAAGGAGGACATATGTACCTAGGAGGAAAATATGGAAGCTGGGAAACCAATCAGTAAGGGATGCCTTTTATAGTGAGATGAGGAGAGTGGTGGCTGAACAGGAAGCCGTAGATAGAGACGTTAATGAACAGTATAGAGCCCTTAAGAACAGCCTCTTGAGAGTTACCGATGCAGTGTGCAGTTGGACAGGGGGCCCACCAAGACATAAAGTGACTTGGTGGTGGGATGAGGGTGTAGAAGCTGCAGTTAAGGAGAAAAGAAGGCTTTTTCAGGAATGGAAGAATGGTGGTAACAAGGAGGAGTACTTGGCTGCCAAGCGCAGGGCTAGAAGAGAGGTATACAGGGCGAAGTCTGAGTCACAGAGACTTTTACTTGATAATCTAAATCATGAAGGAAGGAAAAATATGGTTTTTAGGGTGGCAAATCAGGTGAAGAGAGATAATCGGGACATTGTAGGCGAGCAGTGTGTGAAGAATGATGAAGGAAGGGTAGTGGTGAACAGTGAGGATATTAAAGATGCATGGAGAGAGCATTATAGCCGGTTGTTGAATGAGGAGTTTGATTGGGATAGGGAAGGTTTGGAGCCAGCTGATCCGGTGTTTGGGCCTTGG
>JAGKTI010008593.1:7273-22375 GCA_018397915.1 Birgus latro
AGAGTAGAATACAGCATTAACTACAGACTGACAAGATACAGGGGGAAATACATCAAGTTACAAGGAATGACACGTAAACATATATTCTCGATGCGTAAGGAGGCTCTCTTACACCTTCTCGTAAGTGATTTAAACTGCTTATGTCACCTTATGTCCTCATTTGTTACATAAATCCATATAATATCGCCATACTCTTCATAAACAACACACAAGGCAATATTCACTTTTTTTTTTTCATAATAGAACAGAGGAAAGAAAAAAAATCCATACACCAGATAACTGGTGTCCTCCATTTATGAAATATCTGTAGCAGTTGGACTTGAACAGCTGTAGGTTGAAATTTGGAGGTAAACAACTCAGGGGAAGCGAGTTCCAGACAGATGCAGTTCGGGGAATAAAAGAATTCTGATAGGCAGAAGTTCTGCAATATAGCTGTGTGACATTCCAGTCATGAGCGCTGCCAGATGCCTGTGTAGCACGAGGGAAGGCGTGGAGAGGTGGCACAATGGACGCAACTTCGTCTGAACATTTGCCATAAAAATATCTGTAATATAAAGCAAGGGAGGCAACATTCCTTCTTACTCGCAGGGGAGATAATTTATTTGTAATAGCAGGGTTATTAATAATTCCAACAACTTTGTTCTGAATTTTGTCTAGTTGTTTTAATGCAACCTCTCCACATCTATTCCACAAGGGTGAGCAATATTCATACTGAGAGCGCACATGACTCTTATAAATTATAGCTAACTGCTCGGCAGTGAAGAAGTTACGGACTCCGTACAATAATCCAAGTTTCTTTGAGACGGTTTTAGCAAGTGATCTGCCATGAGAGGTCCAAGTGAGGGCATTGTTAAGTAAAACGCCGAGAATTTCAATACTTTTGGAGATGGGAATATTAGTAGCATTAAAGGTGAAATACAAATCTGGCAATATCTGTCTATTTGTAAATTGTATATATTTGGTTTTACTAGCATTAAATGAGACAAGATTGTTTTGTCCCCATTCACTGATCATAGATAAGTCTTGATTTATGGAGATGGCTTTGCTGAGTTGAGAATTGGAGATATCAGACTTTGTAAATGGGTGTCTGAGTGTGAACGAACTGTGAAGTGTTGAGACATCTGCATATGAATGGATGGGATTGTGAGTGACAGATAAGAGATCATTAATATGAGCCAGGAACAGGGTTGGCGCTAGAACTGACCCCTGTGGCACGCCGGCATTAATTGAGTGCATATTGGAATATATATCATCTACTTTTACTCTTATTTTTCTGTCGCTGATATATGAGGCAAGCAGAGGAACAAAAGACTTTAGTCCTTGGCAGTGAAGTTTGGACAGCAGGGAACGGTGCCGTACTCAGTCAAAAGCTTTAGAAATATCAAGGGCTACTGCGTGAGTTGCTCCATGTAGGTCGATTAATTTATGGATGGCATGATTCAAGAGACTGAGTATGTTAATGGTGGATCTTTCGTGGCGAAAACCATATTGTCTATCGCTAATTAAGTTACTGGATTCAAGGTGTTTAACTATGTGCTTATTAATTAAAATTTCAAATACTTTACCAAAAGAAGATGTGACAGCCATTGGTCTGTAATCAGAGGGGTCAGAGGAGCTTCCTTTCTTTGGAATTGGGTGGATATTGGCTTCTTTCCATGAATTAGGGAATGAAGAAGTACGTATGCATAGTCTGAATAATTTAGCTAGAACAGGGGCAAGTTCTGGGGAACACTTTTTCAAAACAATTGGAGGAATTCCATCTGGTCCTGGAACTTTGTTGGTAGGTAAATTGTCTAGGATGGATTTTACGTATCTTGTCTGTATTTTAAGTGAAACAATTTCGGGAGAGTCAAGTTCTAGTACTGGGACGTTCTGGCTGACCTCCTCTATGGTAGAATTTCTGGCAAATGTACTGGCAAAGATATCTGCTTTCCCACACGGGTCATTTGTAATGTTGCCATATGAAGATTTTAGTGGGGGAATGGATGATGACTTGTTAAAGTTGTTACTGAAAGAATTAAGAGTTGACCAGAATATTCTATTGCCAACTAGCCATATTCAAAAGTAAATCGCTTAGCAAGAGGTAGCCTACGAGGAAGCCCCCTTGCCTGATGAGAATGCAGCCTTAGACTCACAGTATGACGCAGACGAGCCACGATATTTGTTCTCCCCCATGAAAATAACGGTAATAACTCTGACTAGAAGAATATGATCTGGTGTAAACAAGAATACAGCAATTTCGTTCCCTGATTTATCATTACACACACAAGCAAATATTTTAACCATCCTTGTCAAAGCTCCTTATGAATGGAAATTACATCTGACCGATAGATACAAGGATAATCTCTCGTAAACTGAGGGAAGACATCTAGTGGAGGCAACAACACAACCTTATAATCCACTTCTATTAATCATCCTCGAAGCTAAATTTTACCGCCTCGTCCAAACGCCTCGTCATAAATCCTGGCTGGTATGAAAGGGCACGCCGTCGAAATATTAATACCTGTGGAGTATTGGTGGTTAGGCAGTGATGTATGGCAAGGCTCAGGGCTCCCAGTGGGCTATGGGCTGTTTCTCACTCCAGTGGGTTTTAGTGGTATAATTTGCATCATCAATATTTTACTCATCAATATGTTGCGCTTGCATCATGAATATTTTCCTCTTGCAACATTAATATTTTACTCTTGCATCATCAATATTTTACTCTTGCATCAATATTTTACACTATAGCTAAAGTCATCAATCTAAGCAAAAATCACACAAAAAGGAACCTAAAGTCAATTTCTGTAGAGCAATGGTTGTCAGGCAGAGATATATGATGGGGTTTGAAGGTTCCACTAGGTTCATGGGGTATTTTTCACTCTAGCAGTTTTGCCCTTAATAGAAGCCTCATATAGAGCTCCAACAATGCCATGCCCCGACTGGCTTTTTAGAGGGTTGAAGGCCGGATTAGTGACCACATAATATGGGATATCTTAGGTCTCAGTGGCTCTTCCTGGCACAGTAATAGATTTATGTTGTTTGATGTTAACGGTATCTACAGTGCATTTATTCTATCCTGACCAAGTTCTTTCACCTATGTTGATGGCCAGTGTCATTTTGGAAGGCCTATCTGAATAGTAACCAAGGAGACTCATTCCTGTCTTAAGAATCAGTATTTCTTGCTGACATAGTAAAGTAATAGCCTGGTGTTGAGTGATATTCAGAGAACCTAAAGCGCATTTATTCTAACCTAACCATTATCTTTCACCCCTTTCAGATATGCTGATGGCAAAGTGTGGTCATTTTGGAATGCCGATTTGACTAGTAACTAAGGAGACTCGTATCTTACAACTAAAACCTGTCGAATATCATGCAACCACGAATTGGTAATGAAGCTGCAGGAGTGGCCCAGTTCCGTCAGATTATAAAGTGACTATTTTCACCACCACAAACCACTGACCTTCAGTGACAATTCATAATATAGGCCTAACAAGAGGCGGTGCCAAGGCACAACATCCCGTCCCCAGCAGTCATTTTAGTTGACGTATAAACACAGCAGGATAATAGCATCTAGTCAAAGATGTCACATATCATATCTGCAGTGAATCGAGTGAAAATTGACGATTTTGTGCCCATTTGAAATTTTAGGCCCGACCCACCTGACACTGACCCCCCCTACAGCTAACTGGGGGGGTGACCCCCCTGATGTAATGTGGCATGTTATTTGGTGCAGATTTGAAAGATGCATATTTAGGTTTTGGTTTGATGTCGATTTGACGAATTTGAAAGGAGTTATGGCGAAAACAGAAAAAAAAAACTGTTCCCGTTGTTTTTACATTTTTCCGGCCTACAGCCTGAGCCTTGGCCCAATTTGGCCCAAACCTTAATCGGGCGATCAGGTCATAGCCCATTATCCCTGTAATTTTAGTCAAAATCGCACCAGTAGTTTTCGCGTGAAATTGTTAACAGACTGACAAACATATAAACCGACTGAAAGCAATACTCGGCCCCAAGCCCCTCCGGTGCAGGGACGGGTAATCAGAACTCCAAATTAAAGTTATTTTTTTCACAGCCAGCTGTGCAGCCTGATTTTGTCCACAGTGACAAAGTATATTCAGCTGCTCCAGTCATCTCGGTTAAACTAATATTTGTGTCGGGGTCACTATTCTTTTCGGGTAATAAAGCTCCTTAGCAATTTATTTTAAGATTTTGCTGGTTACTATCTTTTTGTACATTTTTTCATGATGAGTACGGCGACATGAGAAGAGTTTATATAACAGGTGAGGACACTAAGGTGTAATAAGCTACATAAATCACTAAGGAAAAAGTGTTTGGGAGGTTTCTTAACTGATTAGAATACTGGCCTGGGTCTAAATCCTAATATATTCTGTGGAAATTATTCTACTTCCAGGGACCTCTAAATTATTCTACTTTAGGGGAGCTCTAAATTTTTTTAATTGGAGCTCTAAATCATTCAACTTCTAAGTCATTCGACTTTCAGGGTGCTCTAAATTATTCTACTTTCAGGGTGCTCTAAATTATTCAACTTTAAGGGAGCTCTAAGTTATTCTGCTTAAAGGGAGCTCTGAATTATTCTACTTTCAAGGTGTTGTATTTCGTTCTACTTTCAAGGAGCTCTAAATCATTCGAATGTCAGGGAGCTTTAAATTTTTCTACTTTCGGGGAGCTCTAAATTATTCTACTTTCAGGGAGCTTTATATTATTCTACTTTCAGGGAGCTTTATATTATTCTACTTTCAGGGAGCTGTAAATTATTCTACTTTCAGGGTGCTCTAAATTATTCTACTTTCAGGGTGCTCTAAATTATTCTACTTTAAGGGAGCTCTAAATTATTCTACTTTCAGGGAGCTCTAAATTATTCTATGCAGAGGTGGAAGTAAAACTGACTTTGATTTCAGGAATAATATAGGTCAGTAATCTATACGGCACTGGGGGCTTTAACACCCTCTCCTTTGCGATTTATTCTTCATATTACACCTTGACGATGTCCTGTATGTTAATTGTAGCCTACACAAATAATTAATGTAAGTAGATATTGATATGAAATACGAAAAATAAGTCGCAAGGGAACAGGTGTTAAGAATTCTCCTCTCAAAAGACGACCATGGAGCTCACTCTGGTACTCTTTTAAATTTGGAAAGTGATGGAGAGTACATTTTCGCAAAACTACCACGAAAAAAGTGACAGCAGAAAAGATGCATAAGTTTGGCGGAGGAGATTAAAATTGCTTTCCAAGTTTCTCAGACGCAGCAACATTAGGGGGAGTGGTCTTGCAATAGAACGAGAGAGAGAGAGAGAGAGAGAGAGAGAGAGAGAGAGAGAGAGAGAGCCAACAGTAGCAGCAAGTGTGTGGAAAAGCAGGCCGGAGAAATACTGTTAAACACGAAGCACTGTATTTGGCTCTGATATTTACCAGCCGCTATAGTAAAGCTGGTACTGTTTTCAATTTGTCTGTCTGTCTGTCTGTGTATCTGTTAGCATGATAACTTCGCAACCGCTCAAGATATCACAAAGTTTTACAGGTGTGGAGAAGGGATGAAAATATCCTACTTGTTCGAAATTGGTGAAAGTAGGTTAAGGTCAAGGTCATATTCCAAGCCGGGCTAGATATGTATCGGCTCGCGGCTGGTGTGTTTCCCCCCTTGAGGAGGGCCTCTAGTCTTGTTTTTGTTTTTTCTTGGAGGGAACAATTTGCGGGCACCTGGCCTTTGGTTCCTTCTTCCTTCCATAAGGAACGAAAAAGAGTTCATAGGGCATCTTACGGTGAGGCTGAGATGAAATGGTTACACGGCAAGTGAAAAATAGTACGGGCTAGTTAATGATAAAATAAATAGATAATTCGTTTAGTGGAGGGAGCTTAATTCTTTACTGTGTTGGCAAATCCTACGAGTAAACTGAGAAGGGGAATTACAAACCTTAAGGAAGAAAAGCGCAAAGTAAAATACAATGTCTCGGTGTTTTAGTTTTACTGTGAAAGAAAAAGAAGGAACCTAAGGCTGAGAGGCTGCCAGAGTTCCCCCTTCCAGACAAGAAGTAAAAATTGCCAACATTCCCAAGAGAACACAGGACGGTCTCCACATAAATATGGCTCACTGACATACTGAAGTGCAAACCGCCATGATGATAAACTTAGAACATACGATCCCAGTATTTAAGTTTCTGACAGGTTTGGCATCTGACCCCGAAAAAAAAAAATTGCAAGATATCCGGTCGTAATTTCCCAAGAAACAATTATGCCATGTTTAAAGGGGATTCGTGGAGAGAAAATAAACAATGGCTCGAAGGTGAAAAAGCGCTTGAAAGAAAGGACGATGAAAGAAAGAAAATGAGGAAACACAGCAGGTTTCCACACTAATGGTAACCATACTCCTTTTTTCACTAACTTGGCCTAAAACTGCAACCTCTCCATTCTGAATGCTGGGTTGTAATAACAGATTAACAATAGAATGTGGTGGTGCAAGTCACGAAAAAGGGCTGTGGAAAGGATGTAGAGCCGTAGTATTGTGTTTTTCCGCCACTGGGTTTAGTGAAATAAAAGGAGAAAAATTTAGGCCATGTTAGTGTGAAAGAACCACAGTCGAAGAAGTTGATGAGATAAAACTTAGCCTTTGATTCCCCACTGTTGTGCAGTTCTGTACTGTATGTGGTGAGTTCTTCCCCCCCCCCCACACACACACAAGAGAGCTATACTCCGTATCAAGTGTTTCTCATTATTTCAGAGAAGATATGTATTTTCCTCTCTGGTTTTACCAAAGACAGGATTTTACGATTATTCAAACATATTTTTTAAAAAAATAAAAAGAATAAAAAATCGGAAGCAGTAAATTATGGTATATTGGAAGAGAAAATCCTGTGTGAAACTACTTGATTTACATTGATACTTCGCCGTTTGCTCACTTTGGTCATTATTTTTGCAGAATATTAATTACCAAATGAATCATTCGTTTATACTTTTTTTTTTTAAATGAAATTCGATGAGTGCTGCTCTACATTTTACAGACTTGATTGCGTAAGACTACTGCATATCATTCTCAAGCTGTTTAATCAAGGCTCTTAATTGAATGATAGGGGATCTTGTAGTGACAGGTGGCTTCTGAGCAGGGATAAAGGTCCCTTGGAGACTCATCCGTTCTTGTCCCAACTGTTGCCAAAATATTCCACAAAGGCTGGTGTATTATACAGGGTTATAGATTTAGATCGGTTTACTGTTCATTGGATGGTTTTATCTGGAAGTCTCAGTACATAATTATACCAGTGATATGAACACCAATCGGAGCACTGCCTATATGAAATTCAGGTCACTATAAGCCATCTTTTTCACAGTTAATGCAGCAAAAATTTATATTCCACAGTGTATATACAAGAATGTTCATAAAATGTAAATCCAAGAGCGCATATTACGTAAGGGTGAACTGATTCATCTAAAGACCGTATCCTTGTGTATGTGTAGTGCAAAGAAATACAAATGTGGCCCAGTTTCTGATGTACAGGGATGACAAGTTATGATGCAAGGTGGTAGTAGGGGATGCTAAATCAAGAGACACTTGGAACACTGTGGGAAGATATAGTACTTGTACACCATCCTCCGCCAGCAAGCTCAGTGTCGAGAAGCCCATTAGGTTCAGATTTAAACCCTTAAGCTCGATGACGACTTGTTTGCGTGTGTGCTTGTGTGCTTGTGTGTGTGTGTGTGTGTGTGTGTGTGTGTGTGTGTTTGTATATATATGTGTGTGTGTGTGTGTGTGTGTGTGTGGTACCTCCAGACGACTATATCCAAGTTTAGGGAACATTTCTAACACCATGAGTTAGATGTGTCTTTCTTCGTCGAGAGATTTCCTGTAACTTGAATAAAATTGACTGCTGGCGCCGAATAAACATGAAAAATCAGTCATCGAACTGGAAAGGTTAACAGCGTCCCCCTTAACTGCTTTTGAAAATTCTCAATGTTGTTCTTCATCTAGGTATACGAGATAAAAAAAATGTCAACAACTATTTCTCCATATTTATTACATTGTTTGGCTCTTTCCTACGTTATACAGAAAACGATGCTTTATAATGGGATACGAAAATGAACGTTGGATGTTTCGCCATCTCTGAAGCCATTCTATGCCACGGACACAAAGGACCAAATATCGCCCCTCCCTGTGTCACATCAGGACAATCAACAACTAGGGTCACACAACAAGACAGCGAGGCAGGTTATGAGGCACCAGAGATGATGGATTATGAAGGAATAGGGAATGGGAGACTAATAGAAAGGACCAAGAAAGGAGTAATATATGAAGGAACAGGGAGAATATATGAAAGACAGAGGAAAGATGGGAATATATGAAGGGTTAAAATGAGGGAAAAAGGATGGAGATGAGGGAGGTCGACATGACAGTGGACAATCAGAGGTTATGAGGAAGCCAGGTATGATGGGACAGGTGAGGCCATCGGAGACCAAAGAGAATCACCTCATACTGGAGTTTCAACAGGGGGTCTACGTTTTTAAGAAGCCACCCACAACAATTTTTTTAAATGCATTAGTACTTTCTCTATATAAGATATTTAGGGTCGCATTCTAAGGCTCGTATTCTCGGAGGCTAAGGACGCTCCCTAACACCTCCACCTTAGCGATTAATTTTTGTATAGGGCGGGCTAATATAATTCTTTACGTTATTTATGCAGACTATGGTGATATTACAATGATTTAACAAATGCAATAGAAAATAGCAAGATGTAATATGAAAAATAAATCGCACAGGAAGACGTGCTAAGGAGCTTCCTTAATCGACGAGAACACGGGCCAAAGTGGAATACGATGCTTCATTGCACTTCTTCCTTAGCTATTACTTTTGCATATTACTCCATATCATTATACAGTGTGGTATTTATATAGTCCTAATTAATGGTGCAATATCCAAGGCTCACACACGAGAAGGTATTGAGACGTAATGTGCAGAATTAATCGCCAGGGAAGGTGTGTTACTATGTCTCCAGTGTCACTTAGATACCGACTCTCTGTTTATAATAATCACTGGAACATCTCTTGGCCAGATTTTTGGTACAAAGGAAATATTTTAAGATCTTATAAGAGACTGAGAAGATATCCAAGGCACCTCTGTTGTCGTTGTGGCCCCAGGTTCAGTTTGGAATGTGAACCCAGTGGAGTGCATGCTGACTCTGCCGCTTCCTGCATCATTCTCTTATCGTCGGAAGGGGAGGGAACTGAGGGGCGTTTGCGGAGTCAGTCAATGTAATCAATGACCCACCTGAATCTTATTTCCCACTCCCACTGCGTTACCTACACCCACACCAGCAGCCTGAGCCATCCTTGCAACAGATAAAATTCAATCCTATTAGCGTCTTGTGGAGCTCTACATAAAGACCACCTTGTATTTACCTGTCATCATGTCTGCTACGTATCATTAGGTATGGCCAACTCGGAACAATGATCCCACGACACACACACACACACACATACACACTCTCTCTCTCTCTCTCTCTCTCTCTTTCTCTCTCTCACTGACAGGGTTTTCCGCCAGTCTGATGGGATGAAGGGACGGAAGGAAAGATGGGAAGAGGTGGGGAGCTAAATCTTCTTCAACAGGTTATCTACACTTTTTAGACACTGACAAGCATCTCAAGGTCTCTCTTACTGACTGATTATTATGTAAGAGTTAGATCAAGCAGTCGCGTAGTGGCATTCTCTAACAGCTTTAACCAGATTTTAGCCTATCTTCGTAGAAATCTTGACGGTCAGCCAAGGAGTTCACCTATTGTTTTGGGGGACAATAGGTTAAAGGTCAGTGTCACATGTTAAAGCCAATGTAAAGTTTTGATCCAATTTAGAACAAACTTTCTGGAAAGGTTGAGAGCAAGGGAAGAAAGACGGGAGTTGATTTCGAAAACTGTCCATCAAAGGTCAAGGTAACAGGGAATGCACAAAGTCCGACACGTGTATGAATAAAAAAAAAAAAAATGATCTCATTTAGACCAAACTAGGTGATGAGGGTCTGCTAAGGGGCTGACCTGTAATGACAGCAATGGATCAGAGTTAAAGAAAAACTTGGTAATGTCAACACGGCTTTCATTAGATTTTGACTAAACATGATGGAAGGGTCCAGGGTATACCATTGGTGAAAATATTTTATTTTGAGAACGAGTCAAGTGTGAAGGTAATAGGGTAAGATAAGTTTCGATTTGCGTGTGTGTGTGTGTGTGTGTGTGTGTGTGTGTGTGTGTGTGTGTGTGTGTGTGTGTGTTATTTACTTGATATTTGTCAGCATCTACTGTACTTCTCATCGTTTTTATCTTTTTTTTTCAGTCTTGCACTCTGGAGCTCGCTTCAGTACAGATTTCCCCATTCTTAAGACCTCCAGCCTTTCAACGCACTATGTCAGCGAATCTCGAAATGAACGAATCTTTTGACTTTTGTTCACCGTTTTTCCATGCTTGCTTGACATTAGCACTTGACTTTCTTGCATTACAATGTTTTTAAACGATCGTTTGAAATGAAAGCTGTAAATACAACCATCGTCATCTCAACTACTCTGGCACTTCCATAATTTAAATAAAATCGCTTAAAAGTAAAAGAATAAAATACCAGGTTAAAGGTAATACAAATAAAATTCCAGTTTAATAATAAAATCAGAGTAAGCACGTAAGGGTTAGTGCGAGGGATGGCCCAGGTTCAATTGACGTCACGTACGCTCAACATCAAAAGTCCTGTCACTCTTATTAATTATCTCTCTATGGACTTTGAATTATCAGTGCGGTAAATGTGCTGCGACAAACACGTATGATTTTACTGAGGAGGCAAGGTAGGCCAAGGAGAAGGTGGAAGAATATGTTGGATGTGTGTGTGAGGAAGAGAGGTATGGAAGTCGGTGAGGCTAGGACTGACAAGAGATCGGGCTGGCTGGATGAATGTTGTGAGACGTGCATGATCAGGGATTTGGCACCCCTTTTTAACGTGACAGCATCCGGATTGCCACAATCGGAAACGTTTGTGTGAAGCTACAGAATGTGGTGAATGTTTCTGGTGTATCAGAGCCAGGATTCCGGGGGCTTAAATGATGAGTAAATGAAAGCGTGGCCCACTGGATTGGGCAAACTTAGGCTGTCTGGACGTGCTACTCCTCACCCTGCCCTAGAGTGGGAAAGGAGGTCCGAATGATGATGATGATGATAATAAATCAGTGTCATCAGGGTCGGCTGCTTCTGCGGATTTTTTTTTTCTTTTTTCAAAGCCCATGGAGAGAAAAACAAGAGTGGCGACAGGACTCGTGATGCAGACCGTGCATAAGGTATAAGGACCGGCGTACCAAAATGCTAATAAAACGATATGAATAAAACTAATATAAAATAAATTTGGATTTGAATTAAATTTATATGGATACGTTTAAAATTAATGTAAATGCGAATAGAATTAATATGGATATGGATAAAATTAATATGGATACGAATAAGATTAATATCCAGGTCCCCAGCTGTGGTGGTGGGTGAATGGGGACTGAAGATAAACAAACTTGTCCATGGCCCGTATTCTCGTCGGTTTAAGAGGCTCGCACCTCTTCCTTAGCGATTTATTTCGGGATACGGCTGGTTAATATCATTTTGTACTTTATGAACAGCATGGAGATATTACGATGATTTAGTAAGACGTATGAATAAAAAGATAAAAAGCAAAATAAATCGTCGAGGAAGAGGTGTAAGGGAGTTTCCTTTACCGTCGAGATAACGGGCCCAGGAGGCTGACCAAGCAAAGGTGCCAACTCATGCAAACTAAAAGTCGCTAGATCGGTCTCCATAAGTCGCTAAATTGTTAAATATGAATACTGCAATAAAGTCAACAATGAAAACGCTATCAGTGGACCATATAGGCAGCATGTATAATTATCAGAATAACCAAATGAGGAAAACGTGGTGTAATGTAAATTCTACGATTAATACCTCAGTGAGCATCAACACTTACTTTGAAGGTGGTTCAAATAAATCAGACAAGGTCCAGTTTGGTTCAACTTCCTCGATGATCAGGATAGAGTTGAAGGATCTTGTGAGCTACTTCCCTTGCCGTCTCAGTCCATACTTTATGACTAAGAATGCTTTCATGCACTTCACACACTTTCTGTTCCTGAGTTTTGAATTTACAATGTTCATTTGGCTAAATACACGCTCAACATCAGCATTAGCATGCGATAATGAGATTACTAATAGAGCTAGGTCAGAAAGATCACTGTACAGATTTTTCCCAGTGGCATCTTTGTTTAAATCTGTTACTTCTGCCCAAAGCTGAATTGTGTCTGAAACTTGTTCCCACACAGTGTAGTGTAATTTTCTGCACTGAAAGTCTATGCAGGTGAGAGTCCTTTCGTCACCAACAAACATCTTGGCCAAGTTCAGAATGCCTGGATTAACTGGTTGCAGACATTTACTTACACTTAGCGATGACACTGACCGTAAGATAAGAACGTTATCAGGTAAGAGATTATGAAGTTGCTTTACAAGTTCAGTAACAAACTAGATACTCCTTTTTCGAGTTATCTGTCTTATCAGGAAACTCGCCGTCCCTCATTTCCCTCTCTCATAACCCAAATAAGGGTGTTGATCCATTAAACTCTTCACTGAGTCACTTTGTTATATCTTTTTCTGGAATGATGATCTTAGAGCACAGGGAGTCAGCTGAAGCAAATCATTCAGTAATTTTGTTTAATCATTCACTTTCAGCTTCAAACTTTTGTTGACTCACTGAACTTCTCCAAGAATGTACTAAAAAAAAATAAATAAATAAACAGTTTTCCGTATCACAAAGCATTGAGTACAGCAGTTTAACAGCGCTCTTCTTTCCGCCCAGTCCAAACTGAGTTTTGAGTTCAGTCCAGTGGTTCAGAATAATTCTGACTATGGCAGTTTTAAATGCAAACTATCGTGGCTGACTTAACTGCACTAGTTTCAATGGAGTCTGTCCGCACCATAAATCTCCTTGCACCTTATTTGTTTCGAAAACCGGGTGCCGTGGAAGATGATCCTTACAGCACTAGAGACTGCAAGTTGTACTAAATGACATACACATCTGATCAGCGGCAATCGTGTCACTTCTGCTTTTAATTTCACAAACATCATTGACACCGATCACCACTGATGTACTGTCCGTCCCAGCCGCTAAAAGTTTCTGCAAGTCTAGTCCGTTATTTCTCAAAGACAATTTTATGGCATCACGTATTGCATCAGCATTGGATTCGCTGAGTTTAATCATACCCAAAAATGCCACTACAATTTTCTTCCTTTTATCAGAAAAATATCTAATAATATATGATAACTTCGCCACAGAAATATCATCACGTTCATCAATCAGTAGGCTAAGCTTTTTTTTCACGTATGAGTATACCTGTTCTCAGTTCGTTGATGAAGTGAGGGGCATTCAAAGTACAGACCACTGCACATCACTGCTGTCACTGAAACACACTTTGCGCACCTGTGACAAATGGTCTGCTGCTCGTAATGCACAGTGTTCTGCCTTGAATAGAGCTACGAGGTCCACCGATTTTCTGGTGCCATTAATTTTTTTATGGAATAGCACTTTGCCCCTCAGAACTAAACGGTTCCTCTGCCTTCCCGTGTTTGGTAGTGTTGCGGTGCTTTTCAATGTCACTTAGTTTCGCATTCAAAGGGCATTTGCAGTATTTGCAATTGTTCTTAGTGTCTCGTTCTAGTTTAGCAAGTTACATCTCATATCTCAGAGTCACTGAGCCAGCCAGCTCGAACACGCTGGCTGTACTTCTTGCTCCTTGTTTCGTAATAAGACGCATAAAGGACATTCAACAGTGAGAATAATGTTCCTCACGAAAGACTAGCTGCATTCTGTAAGTGAGCTTAGGAGGAAGGCGGTGTAACTCAGCTGAGAGTTCTAACAGGAACGGTACAGGACGGTCACGTTGTGATAAAATACGAGTACGTCCAGGTCACAAAAGATCGCAGTGGATGGCGTGTCCATTTTATTTACTTTTTTTTTTCTCTGTAGCTGATGTTTCTTGATCTTTTCCTATACTGGTTTGGTAAAAAAAAAAAAAAATGTCGCCAAACAATACAGAGTAACCAAAGTGTCGCCAAGTCGTTATACGGCAAAAAAAAAAAAAAAAAAAAAGTAGCTGAGCGACTTTTAAAGTCCCCGAATCTAGCGAGAAAGTCACCAAGTTGGCAACCTCCGAGATTTCGCACGCTCGCAGCGAGGCTTTGTGAGAGACTGAGGAACGGACAGGAAGGCAGGCATCGTAGGGAGTTCTAAAGTTCCGAACCAGTGACTCGAGACTTGTAATTCAGATCTGTTTCGTTTTCACTACACCATATAGGTTTTATTCGGCTATCCTTGACTGGAATATCGTTTTGCTGGTACGTTAGGACATTCATAATTATACATGCAATATCAGACACTACTGAAACAAGTGTATGTATATATTGCAGTTACAGTGAGTTACACTGCGTTCGAAGGAGCCACACTGTTCTGGTGATGGTTGACTTGCCTGGTGATTCAGGCTAGTGTGAGCTGGTTCGAGCTATCAAAAGGGTTCAAACTGTTGCATGCAAAGTAAGACCTTCACCTCCGAATTCAGTGCCTTATCACGTGACCATCATCCTCCATCCAATCTCTCTCTCTCTCTCTCTCTCTCTCTCTCTCTCTCTGGGGATAGGGTAGGGTGGCTCAGTGTAGAGTGCCTAACTGGAGACCTAGGAGTCGAAAGTTCACGCCCTGCCCGGGTAGCTGCCCGCTGGGAGAGGTAGCGCTCTCCCGTCTCCTAGCGAGGCTATATGATCGATCAAGGTCTAGCTCGGGGAATTCATTTCTCCATTTCTGTGTGTGTGTGTGTGTGTGTGTGTGTGTGTGTGTGTGTGTCTTATAGCAAACATTTAAAAATTAATCATGAAAGATTTTTTTTAAAATATCCAAACATGTTCTCTGCAAAAAGTATGAAAACAGATACATCTAAATTCCTTTTGCAATGGAGGTGCCTTTTTACCTCTTTCTTCTCCTTCTTATTCTTTTTTTTTTTTTTTTTGCTACTTACTCATTTTAATTTTTTTTTTTTTTTTGCTTACGGGACATTTTTCAGACTAAAT
>JAGKTI010008593.1:22495-33196 GCA_018397915.1 Birgus latro
CACCAATTTCGTGATATTGTTCATAGCACTGAATATTAAAAAAAGTGGCAATAGGTGGTTTGAGAAAAAGGAGGAGGAACAAAATCTTCTAAATACATATCTTCTAATAAACGAAGATTAAAAGTTCTTGCTAACGACATAAATGTTCAGTTTTTATCCAACATACTCACAAAATAGAGATAAATTAGAGAGCACTAAATTCGCTGAAGGTATTATCGTATTTTGTGGTAAAGAGGACACGCCATTACTAAAGTGGAGAGCGTTGGTAAAATGTATTAGGTTTATTAACTTTATCGATGGACGAGGCAGCACGGCACTAAACGATAACACTAACTCACTGTTAGAGTCAGGGAGGCGAGAGTAAATTAATTATCCATTCAGCCTGATGATGTGCTTTTTACTCTATTCTTTGCTACTTTCAGACTCTCTCTCTCGCTCTCTCTCTCTCTCTCTCTCTCTCTCTCTCTCTCTCTCTAGTCAAGGAGATACTACAAACCTTCACTGTAAGAGGCTTGTCCTTAGATATGTATGAGGACGAACCACCAGAAACATTACTATCTTTTTTTTTTTTAATTCTTGCCATATATGTTTTTTTTTTTCAGCTTAGGGGGAGTCTTTTTAAATTTAGAGAAATTAAATATACCTCTCACGGCCCCCCCTCTCAGTGAAAAGAGTCTCTTCTTAGATGAACATGAGGGCAAATCACCATAAAATGTTGCTTGATCGAAGGGGGTTAAGTGAAGTGGGAGCTGCTTGGTCCGTAATCTCACAGGGTAAGGAAGCTTCTTAACATCTTTTCCTAAGCGACTTATTTTACTTCACCTTGCTGTATTTCTCCGTGTTACCTAAATCATTTTAATATCGCATGCCATACACAGATAACTTACAAAGGGATGTTACCCGGCCATATCCAAAAATAAATCGCTATAGAAGAAGTGTTAGGACGCTTCCTTACCCGACGAGAATACGAACCCATGGGTATACCCGTAGGCCCAAAGGCGGACAAAATGATCTGGTCAACCCCCTCCCTACGATAATGTTTCTTTATTGTTTATTTTTATCTCCAAATTATTTTACTCGGAAATATACTCTGGCACTGATAGAGTTAATGATGGCAATGATTTTTTTTAACCTCTCCATCTCTGTTTATATTTCTTGTTACCTTAAATTTCTTTCTATTTCTTGCCACCTTCATATTTCTCGCTCAACTTGGGAAAAACTTCTGATGATGAAGGGGCTTATAAAGGCTGTATTTACCCCGTCCGGATCGATAAGTCTCCCTTAAGATGAAAGAAAACGTCTGGGGCTAACAAGAATAAACTGAACTAGAGCATTGAGTAACCGCGGCTGCTGATCTCAGGGGGAGGGGGGCATGAATACAAAAATGAATGCAAAAGTGAATACAAAAAACAGACGACGCTTGGTAAACCCCACACTCACAGGAGGTAGCAACACTTGGCAACCAGCAAGCTCTCAAGAGAAGCCTGAGTCCTGCAGAATCTTAGAATACTTAAATCTCTCAAAAACTCCACGTCTTAGAACAAAACTGGCACTCTGACCTCCTTCCAAAGCTAACCCATCAGATGTAGATATATAAAGATTTACGCTTATGTGATGAAGTGCTTGTCAACACCTGAGGCAGTCCCAATCAGTTCGTCTTAGGAGAGACTTTTGATCTGATGGGATTAGATTTAGGCTCAGTTAATCCAGGTGACGTCATGGTAAATCCATGTGACGTCTTAATGAATGCAGGTGACGTCTTAATAAATCCAGGTGACGTCTTAATGAATCTAGGCGACATCTTAATAAATCCAGGTGACGTCTTAATTAATCCAGGTGACGTCTTAATGGATCCAGGTGATGCCTTAATGAATATAGGTAATGTCTTAATTAATCTAGGTAACGTCTTAATTAATCCAAGTGCATCTTAATAAATGTAGGTGACGTCTCAATAAATCCAGGTCACGTCTTAATGGATCTATGTGATGTCTTAAGAAATCCAGGTGATGTCTTAATTAATTCAGGTGGTCATAATCCAGGTGACGTCTCAGTAAATCTGTGTGACATCCTTTGCAGGTTAATATCTCTTCAGACGACTTAATTCTGGAAAGGCTACTAAGTCTTAAAAAATAATTGTATATTAAAATTAAATATAACTATGCCAGGTCGGAAAGTCTACCGTAACTAAAAAAAATGGTCTGGAGACAATAGGAATATTATGAAAAATTATGTCGCAGGGTTGGAGAAATTAAGCATTGTAGACAGATAGACAGAAATAGATACAAAGATATATATACAGAAGATAGGCAGGGATCGATATTGATAGATAGAAAGATATGCAGAGATAGATATGGATAAATAGATAGATATTGATAGATAGCTATACAGAAATAGATACAGATAATTAGACAGATATAGACAGACAGACAGATAGATAGACAGAGATGAACAGGTAGATATAATAAGATTACAAGGTGGTCTGAAAACAGCGCTTCACTAGGAATTATTATTGGCGCTATTTTGTGTTACGGGGACGGCTCAGTCTGCTGGTGTGGGTGTAGGTGTGGCAGGGGAGTAAGAAATAATATCTGATGCAGGGTAGACACCGTTAACGTTGAATGAGCCGTCCCCATAACACGCAAGAAGAGGAGCGTTATATATGGACCATCCTGTACAAGATGAACGATGTCGTCAATTTTGTAGGCTTATTTAAAGTTCTTGAATCTAATAACCAAACTAATACAGAATTATACACATTAAACTATGACGTGTGTGTGTGTGTGTGTGTGTGTGTGTGTGTGTGTGTGTGTGTGTGCGTGTGTGTGTGTGTGTGTGAGAGAGAGAGAGAGAGAGAGAGAGAGAGAGAGAGAGAGAGAGAGAGACTGCCTCATGTCAGACTTAAGAACAATATTACCTACTTTACTGCCAGTAACCAAGGAGGGGCAGGGTAGGGGTTTTATTACCTAGGATAAACCCGCCACTATTTCCTTTACCCCTAACGAAGGTATAAGGAACACCACAGGGAAAGACGATTAACTAGGTGTGATATTGCCTAACACCTTTTCCTACCCGATTTATTTTGTTTATTTCATCTTACTGTCCTCTTCTGTCCTACATAAATCCTTCTAATTTTGCCACACCCTTCATAAATAGCACTGAAAAGGATATTAACCACCCATATCCAAAAATAAATCGCTAAAGAAGAGGTGTTAGACAGCTTCCTTACCCGACTAGAATACGGGCCTGGGAAGCCGTCGACCTGCATTGTATAAACAGGAGGGGTAAACTTATTTATGCCTTGGCTGCCGATATGTTGTGTTTCAGAGCTCATCAGAACATGAACCCGGTAGACTACAGGCTTAAATTGCCCTTCTGCATCCACCATCCTTCTTTCGGGGGACAGGGAAGGTAAGGAACAGCTAGACACAACTATCTTCCCAGCTCCAACTGAAGAATATTTACAGCTGGCAAAATACAGTGAAAAACCCTATCTCCACTAGTGCGTGTTTCAGATGCTTCGATTTTCGCATTCGTCAAAATTTGGTTAGATACTTGGGTCTTTGTCCGTCTGTAAAACTGCGCAGCGGAGCCGATCAGTCATGTCGGTGCCACCACGTGAAGGAGTTCCTCTTTAGCATCACTGCCAACATAATTATACATTGCTGTAGTTATATATCTGAATATCCGTAATGAAGATTCGACTCATTATGATCGAGCATTCATACTTCTCAAGGGCATCCTCCCACCCCCTCTTCTCTCTCTCTCTCTCTCTCTCTCTCTTCTTCTTCTTCTTCTTCTTCTTCTTCTTTTTCCTCTTGGTGCTGGTAATCCCCATTTTCATTTCGGTGATGGTTGCCAAGCCCACGCGACCAATTATTTTTATGGCCGATTTGCCTGGTCTTATGCAAGTAATACCTGGATGTGGTGCTCGAGACACCTTTCTCAGGTTTTCAATTCAGGCCTTACTCGTGGTATTATTGTTCAGAGAGTGTAATTGGGTGCGGATCTACAAGGTGCCCAAACAGTATTCCCAGTAAAGGTAATTATCGTACCGTGCGAGTTTGATTCGAACGTGCCCTTTAGCGTGATATATATATATATATATGAAAAAACAATCTTGTGCATAGCTTATAAAGTATTTCCATACCACACGCATTTCTAGCCGAATTGTCTGTCTCTTGTTACAGGATTTTATCCCATTAACAATTTTACGCTTAGCACAAATCTTTGGAAACATTGCCCTATATATCAGGTAAATGTTAGTTGTATATCGTGTATTTAAAGCGTCATACACCGATAACACTAACAGTAATGATAAGCATTTGATGTGGACGACGCAATGTTCTACGGTCAATGACAGTATTACAGGAGCACACTAATGGACTTTTGTATTCATTATAACCATTTCCTTCTCTCTCTCTCTCTCTCTCTCTCTCTCTATCTCACGCGATCGCACGCTCGCTCTCTCTCTCTCTCTCTCTCTCTCCATAACGATGACCCACTATCATAGATGTACTGACGGGCGTATTTTTTTTTTTTTTTTTATAACGGTGCTTGTATTTCTTTAACCCAGGAATCCATTTATTTCATCATTAAGCTTCGCCATATAAATTACGAAGCTTCTTGTTTTCGTTAGCATAATTTTCTTTCTTCTTCGCACTTTTCTTTCTTCGATCTTGATAATAATATAAAAAAAAAGTTGTTGTGCCAAATACCAATGCCCCTGACCTTTTTTTGAAGGTCATATTATACTCATTTTTATTCTAAAAATTGAATATATGATATTGAAACGTCTCAGAAACCAATTAAGATACAACTATTTGCTTGAAAGTCTTATGATTAAAATGTTTGCTGAATAATTTTGGCTTAATATTTTTTGGAAAGTACCGACTTCAGATCTGCTCAGATTTTTCTTTGCAACAAGTTGTAGAGAAAACCACAAAAGCTATAAAGCTGTAACTTTTCAGTTATGTAGCTGTGGTCCCTTATGATCTGAAAGGAATATGGTTGCAGAACCGTTATTATTATCATTATTATTATTAATTATTTCAAATGCTTCCTGGTTATTCTGTGGGTGAAGGCGCTGCAACGGGATGGGGTTCATAAGGGTTTACATCCGATTGTGCACTTGATGCCATTCAGGGAAGAGTGAGGCTGGTCACCCTCGCCACCTAGCCCAGGGCCCCAATGCTCTTAACGAGGCAGAAATGAGATGGATGATGGATGGATGCCAATGCATTCACATGAACGGAGAGAGAGAGTATGTATGTGTGTGTGTGTTTAGAGTTCTATGACCGCCCCCTTCACCCTCTGACAGCGCGATTGCCTTCAGTACGAGGACGGCTTTTCATTTCATACTTAACACCACCAGCTATTCGATTCATTCAAGTTAGGATGGAATTGGCTTCGTGAATGGGTTAATAAGTGCTAGATCTAAACTGTCTAGCACGACATATATCTCCTGAACAATATGATAACACCTGGATGCAGCGGAAATGAATGGGGTGTAAAGGTGATTTCATGTTTTTTTTTTTTTTGCGAATACGGCTAACACGTTTTATTTTGCTACCATAAACCAGTTTTATTCAATTTATTCTAGAGGTCTCTTGCTGTGTGTGTGTGTGTGTGTGTGTGTGTGTGTTTTGCTCTTACCTTTTCTATCTTTTTTCCCCACATCTCTTCTCGTTTACCTTCCCTCTATGTGCCCCCCTTTCTCTTCATGGACTCCTGTCGCCCTTACCAATCCTTCCATCTGTCCTAATTTTTCCTCCCTATTCCCTATCCCCTCCTATTCTCACCTGCTATCTCTCTCTCTCTCTCTCTCTCTCTCTCTCTCTCTCTCTCTCTCTCTCTCTCTCTTTTCACCAAGATATTCCCATCTCAACATTTGCCCACATTTTTACCTGCGGCGAAGCTGACAAGTATACTGTATAAGTGGAAAGCCTGGGGGATTTTTTTTTCTCATCTTCAAGGAAAGCTCGAATACCTGCTCTTGGAGAGCTCTGAGCGATTTTCTCATGAAATACAGAGTTGTTTAGCTTGAATGTCAGCTGTTGCATCAGCTGACGCATCAGATGATTATTAGGCGATTTTCACTATCGGCTATAAGGAAGCATTTTAGCAACTTTCTTATGAAATACAAAGTTGGTCAACTTGACATTTTGAGTTGATTTGGCATGTCAGTTGTTGCATGGCTGCAATAGTTTCGCTGCCGGTCTATGAAAGTCTCTTCTGGCCTTCATTAGGGTTGGGAGAAATGCATCTAAGGTCCTTTTGATCTCCTTTGGCTTGCGGATCAGAGGAAAATGAGGTCCATCTTTCTCTGCTCCACTAAGTTAAGAAGCCTTCATATTTTCTCTCCTTAACGACCTTAAGCAGCTTGTACGGCACCCTACTCGTATTCCTGACCGTCTTGGAGGAAGCTCCAACAAACTTCTTGAAAATAATCCTTCTGCTTGCTCTATAAAACTTCCATCTCCTTTTATGATTCTTGCAAGGTTTGTGGATTCTCCGGAAAAGCACCTTGGCACTACGGCTTTCCTTATTGTGCGGCCGTCACGCGGTAGTTCTGTCACTTTTCAAGGAATGATTATCGTTTCTACGATAGTCATCCGAATGTGCTTTGTGCCCTACCGGGACTACTCTTTTGGGAACAGAAACATACATTTCTTCACTTTGGCCATTAATATAGATTTCGTCAGGGACGCTCCACTGGCGACCTTCTCAATCTTCCTTTCTGTCTTGTGGTCATCCTCTTTTCGGGATTTTGGTGGAGCTTTTGCCATTTTACTCGACATATCAAAGCTTTCAACTTAGTTTGGCACAAGTCTTTAATTTCCAAACTGTCCACTTCCAGTATCTACCCTTCTGTCTGTGCCTTCATCTCTAGCCTCCTCTCTAGTCGCTCTTTAGCTGCTGTCATAGAGTCACTGTTCTTCTGAAGCTGTCAGTGGTGGTGTTCCGAGGGGTCCTGTCCCTTCATCAACTCAACCCTATTCACAAACGACCCTCTGTGCTGTATATCTAGCCCCATCCACTCATGCGCTGATGACTCCACTATTCAATTATCCATCTGCCTCTCACGTCGTCCATCACACCAATTACATGAACAGTCGAGATGAGGCAGTGACACATTTGACCTCTGATTTGTATATTATTTCTTATTTAGGGAGAAATAAACCTTGTTATATTGATGCATAAACTCTCTCTCTCTCTCTCTGTAACATTTGATTTCTGACTTGTGTGTTATTTCTGAGTTGGGTATAAAAAGTTTTGTTATATCTGAAGTATTAAAAAAATAATGCTTCCCTCAAACCATCAAAATCTTCCACTAGAATATCCCACATTATGCAGCTTTAGAGAAATCACTCCTCCATCATCTCTTAATATCTCTTGGGGTCTCTTTATCTCGGGGTCTGTCATGGAAAGACTCATTATGTCCACTGAAAAATCACCTTCCTAGAGACTGGGTCCTCTGAAATGGCTGTTCATTTAATACAGTGAATATGCTAACTTTGTCCCAGGACCTTTTTTGCCTGTGGGTGGAGTACAAGACCTTATTCGACTTTATGTGGAGTAAAAAAAAACTTATTCTCCCGTATGTGGAGTACAGTTTCATGTGTTAAGGGTTCGCCACATACATCACTTCAAAACTGGGTGAAGCAGTTGCCTACTAACAAACAGCTTCAAAAGGACTAACTATACTGTTTCTGTACTAACTTGGCCAATATATTCGTAATTTTGCTTCTTATTTCACGTAGCTCTGTGGAGGAAAAAGTGCTACCGCTCTACATATTTTCCATAGCTCTTTCTTGTGACTAGCACCTTAAACGCCATCTATTTTCACAACTCAGCATTCAAGATATAGGGAGGATAATTTTAAGCCAAGTTAGAGTAGAAGGAGTATAGTTTGTTGTGGTCTGCTTTCCTGTGCATGTAGAGGTGAGGTGAGAGGCAGTGAAGTGCTGTGCAATACGCTGCCAGTGAGTGGAGTGGGCGGGAATCATAAAGGGTTGACGAGCTGGGCAAACTCATTAGGAAAGGGAGATGGCCACAGGCAGGTGTGCTCAAATAAAGGCACGGTGGAATGGTAGAGAGTCGTATAAAGAGGCTTGGCGCTAAAAACTGGTGATAGGAGAGAAGGGTGGGAATACTGTTACTTCTCCTGATTTACAGAATTAGTGAAGCCTAGTACTGTACATGGAAATTGAGATTATGAAGGTTTTTCCCAGTACCATCAGACAAGGAAATAAAGTTTTAGGTGAGTGATAATACTCAGTAGTTCTCATGACGCAGGTTTGATCTTCCTGTCGAGAGAGAGAGAGAGAGAGACAGACAGAGAGAGAGAGAGAGAGAGAGAGAGAGAGAGAGAGAGAGAGAGAGAAATTCTATAGTAGATTCTTTTATATTTAGGAGGGCCCGAGGCACGACCACAGTCCTATATGCCTGACAGTGCTATATATGGCGAGAGAACCCCAGGTCTATTTTGCAATTCAAACCGCATCACGCAATGTGTGTGCCGTCGACCGGAAACTTCCATCGTTAGGCCACAATGCTTCAAAGCGAAAATATATTGAGATTTCAGTAGCTTGGCATATTAATCAGCTTTAGTATTCTTTCATAGGCTCACTGACATGGTACAATATATACCTTGCTGTTGCCAGTGTCTAATACTGTAGGAAGCTCCCGGTGTGGTACTGCCGAGACCCATCGTAATGTCCTATACAGAAAACATCCCTGCTAACATTGTCATTCACACTTGTCTTGATCGAATCTCCCGTAGTTTGTATTCAATATGGACAGCAGTGATGTGTCAGTGTGTGAACTAATGGGCCTCAGACAACGAACTGCTTAGTGTTTACCCAGAGTCAGATACATAAATATACAATATAATATTAAATAGCAAGACAATATACATTCTCGTAACACTATGGGGCAGCATTTTCGGCAAGAGGGATCATTACAATTCTTACTGCGAGACCAGCAAGTATCTATGGCAGACAGGAGCATGAGTTGACATTCCTCAGCCTACCATTATGATCTTTGGACAGGGTGATCCATTCTTCAGCCTGTTTGTACTATCGCAGTCATTAACTTAATTACCTCCTTGGCTGAAGGTGAATCGAAACTAGACTAAATTTGTGTCATGCGAACGGACACAGGCCACTTCATTATGAGCGGCTCACTCCCGTGAGCCACAACTCAGTCTCATGGACGAAACACAAAAGCACGGTTATGAAGCAGATCGTGAATCATTATCAGAGTGCTAGACTAACCGTGCCCGCACCCCTGCCTCTATTTCAGCCCTGGCTTCGACTACCCTGAGCCAGGAGGTAAAGACATTAATGGTCGCGATAGTACCTAGGTATATATTTTAACAACCGGCTTGTACTGACCTGCGATGGGCGGGCAGCACTGCTAAGCACACTCAAGCTATGTTTTCAAGGGCAATGGTTTGGATGCTTTCCCTTTCAGTGTCAGTTACATGCAAGTCACATATATAAGTCGTCCATCCATCGTCCACCCATTTATTGCCCCATCAGGAGCGTAGAGGCCTAGACTGGAATGCTTAGTCCCGATATTAAAGGTGACAGCGACCAGTTGCCCTTCCCTGAGTGGCATTATGGGAGCAATAAATCCCAATTAGCTCTCCGATATAAGCTCTTATTGGCCATATCGGGATGAAGGGTCTTAATCCACTGGATGACTAGGCGTCTACCTGGATATACTGTATGGATACCACCCATGAAAGTTAATGGTTTCCTGGTTTATTGAAAATCATTTGGCTGGTCACTCGTTGTAAAGTCAACAGAAGGCAGCAGTGTTTGAGAGGATGGCAGTCACCCCTACCTGCCACTGTAAAAGAGCAAGCAAATGTAAAGGTTCCTTAAGTTTCTCTAGCATCCAACAACACCAGAACCCGTATTCTTGTCGAGTAAGGAAGCTCTCTAACACCTTTTCCTTAGCGAATCATTTTGCTTATTACACCTTACTGTCCTCTTCTGCGTTATGTAGATTATTTTGATAACGCCTCACTTTACATATATAACGCACAAATTGACCAACCTTATCTAAAAAACAAATTGCTAAGGAAGAGATGATAGGGAGCTTCTTAACGACAATAGTATGGGTCCAGGAAGCACTGCAGTAGAGACACGTTCCCAACAGTTGTTCCTAGTTTACATGCAGTCTTCAAGTTCCTAGCAATGAAACAGAGCTTTTTTTCCCCCCGGATGGATTGGCATCTTTATAGGAAACGCACTAACAAATCTAGTAACTAAGAAATTATTCAAGAGGGTTTCTAGATTAAAAGATACGGCTCGAAACTAGAAGCCTACCTTTAAACACAGTTCTGGGAAGGAAGCGGAGTGGGGGAATATAAAGACGGAAGCAATAGTCATCTCCTCTAAGCAGACAGAACCACGGGCTACTGATCTCTGTCACCTTCCACTGTCTTCTCCGTCAGTTCACTCACTCTCCTTTCTTCCTGTTTTGGTACTGTACCCTTTTTATTCTAACCTGCCCTAAAACTGTCAACCCTCCGTTACGAATGCCGATGTGTAGCAATAGATTAGCACTGGAATATGATGCCAGTCACGGCGAAGTGTCATGGAAAAGGCGCAAAGCTGAAGCACGGTCCTTTTCTACCACTAAACTACGTGAAATACAGTGCAAAATGATGAAAATCTGGGCCAGGTTAAG
>JAGKTI010008594.1:11468-33194 GCA_018397915.1 Birgus latro
CCACCCCTGCACATCAGTGTGAATGAGTTCCTTCTACTAATACGTTTTCTCTTATATTTCAGGGGTAACTATTATATTTCTTTTTCAGGGGTAACTATTTTATTTCAGATTCTACACACAAAGGACTTCAAACCAGGTAATTATTTGTTTATATTTATTATGCTTGTGTGTCCCTTTTAAAGGGTGAGCACATTATTTGTACATATAAACTAGTATACAATAAATACATACTGTTGTACTTAGGACTTTTACTTCCCTAGTAGTTTGGGCTATGATAGTATGAGAGAGGAGACAGAGAAAGGGGGGAGAAACATGACAAAACATACAGAGGAAGAGAGAGAAAGAGAAGTATATGATAGAATAAATAGAGGAAGAGAGAGAAACATAACAGAATATACAGAGGAAGAGAGAGGAGAGAGAAGCATGACAGGAAGAGAGAGAGAGGAGGTAGAAACATACAAAAGAATATACAAAGGAAGAGAGAGAGAAGTATATGATAGAATAAATAGAAGAGAGAGAGAGAGAGAAACACATAACAGAATATAGAGGAAGAGAGAGGAGAGAGAAGCATGACAGGAAGAGAGAAAGAGGAGGTAGAAACATACAACATATACAGAGGAAGAGAGAGAAGAGATAGAAACAAACGACAGAATATAAAGGAGAAAAGCCATATGACAGTGGAAGAGAGGGAGAAGAGATAGAAACATATGACAGAATACTGTGGAACAGAGAGAGAAGATATGGAAACATATGACAATATACAGAGGAAGAGAAACATGTGAATCAATACACAGAGGAATGGAGAAATATGCATACAGAGGAAAAGAGAAATAAAAAGACGAAGTGAATGAAACAAGACCTGAAAGGAATGACAACTAAGACACCATACACTGGCATAAGACATTTATGACAAAGCCATTTCCAGATAGAACAACAACTGGCAAGTACAAACATTAAAAAACTTGAGTCCTGCCATACTTAGAATAATACCATCTTGTCCAGTGGCATATTATCTTTACACCTGACACTGCTAGAACACAGAATGACACAGAAACTAATGATACATGATGAAAATTCTTTAATGAAACTTTTCTAATACGAAAATATAAAAACATAAACTGCACAGGAGGACACTACTCAATGGTCATAACTTCTAAGAGCTCTGAGAATGAAGAAATTACTTATAAATGTTAAGGTTGAAAGGTTGACTCCGATCCACGTTTAAATATACTCAAAACCATACAGTCTATCCACTCAACTAGGCTTAAAACTGACATCTCTCCATCTTTAATGCCAAGCTGTTACTTGAACTTAAGATTAGCATATCAAATTACTCATAGAGTTTTATGGGAGGGATGTAGAGCTACAGCACTGTCTTATTCTACAAATGAGTTCAGACATTTCTGTCAAGGTGAATCTAGTATTATGATACATGGGTGAATTATCACACAGTGAGCACTAATGAACCATTTGTCATTCTGTAAAGACTCTAATGGTAAAAATATGAGCTCAAAGTGTATAAAGCTTGTATGTTCTGATGCTTAGATACACCTACTAACACACAAATTCAATCCTTTCACTATTAACACTAAAGTTTATTCCTGCTCCCTCCAATGACTTTAATTTCTCTCTCCTACTGTATTAGTTAATACTGTACAGAGTATTTGTAGCCTCTCAAGTCTCTCTCCCTTACTGAAAAACACTGAAGGTAGAATAGTTAATGAAGGCTGCATGTAAACCCTCCTCTTCAGTCACTCCAAACAACTTATACTTGGTTCTTCTACTTAACAGGTTAATGAATGCTGTGTGACGTTTTCGTTTTTGAAGGCTCCAACATGCTTGCATGTGTCAGCCTGTTAATAAATGCTGTGTGACCCAAGTCAAAAACTCTCCCATGCTAAATAACACTCTGAAAGTAGCGAGAATATAACGATAAGTTTGTTACTGGAGTAAAATGGTTAAAACTGCAGTAAAAGCTAATACTGTACTATCCTTAGGTCTTTGTGCTGATATTTTATTCATGCTACTTTGAAGCATTAATTATTCAGTTTATGAGGGAGTACATGCACAGGAATAGCCAAGGCCCTATCAACTCTTATTACTCGAGTACTCTTCTTAACCTACTTTAAACTCCCTATGAAGTAACTGTTCTAGCCTGACATACCAGCCCTTTCAAAATGGTCAGGCATCTGAGTAGTAACCATGGAGACTCACTCCTACCTCCTACTTAAAGCTCAATGATTCTCAGGCAACAAACTTAGTATGAAGAGCAGTGGCTACAGTAACTGAGAGGACTTACTCCAACCTCAGAACTATGGTTCACTGGATTTAACACACGCAGGACTTTGTGTGGTGCATTCCACAGGTCATTACAGTACTCTGTTAGATCAACCTTTCTTATGCTCTCTGATTATAACTGGGGTTTCTGGAGGCTTGAATGGTTGGTGAACAAGTGTTTTGCCCATTTCCTTGAGCATGCTGTTGCTAAGGTTTCTGTATACTACCTCACCTCACCTTGAGTGGGAATTGGGATTTAGATGGTTGCATAAAATGGACTTTTTGGGTGGTCAGGTCTCTAGTTCTACAGAGAACTGATTGCTCGATTGGTGTGTAAATGTGTGGCCCACTTCGCTGAACATGACACTGATAGTTCTTATTATATTTAATTACCCCATCCCTCAAACTTACCGCAGCCTTTATATGTGGGAATTGGGGTCAGGATGATGCTAAAGAAGGATGCCTTCAAGCAATGGTACTGATATAAACAGGAAGTGGAGCTGCCTGGTTATAAAAATGTCCCTCAACTTTCTCACTGTCCCCAAAAGGTGAATGGTGACTGCAAGATGAGGTCACTTTCAGCCTGCAGTCTACCATGTTCATGTTCAGTTGAATCTGGGACTACAACTAATACCACCAGGGTCAGGATGATATTAACACATCTTTGCAGATTTTCTTCAATTCATAAAAATTCCATGCACACACTTTATTGAACTTTCACTCACCATGTACACAGAGCAGCAGGAAAAAAAAACAAAAAAGTATATATAAAGGCTAACACCTCATGAGATGTTTAGATTTTAACCCTTAACCCCTTCACCCTTGGAGCCAGAAGCCCAAACCACACGCAAACTTTGAGGTTAACTTGATTGAGCTTTATGTATAGTGATAACTAAATACTGATTATTTTATGAACTCTAAATACTAGAGGTTTTACGCTGGGTTGCAGTAGCAAATTTTGGGGTGCCAGAACTGCAGTAAAAATGATGGTCTATATCATATTTAATCAACCATTATCAAATTATGCTCTGGCCCCAAAATTGACACACTGAGAGTCACAAGGTAAAATAACTGCCTCAAGAAAGCAGTCACCACTTATGAAAATCAATTCATATAATAATTAATGAAGGGCTATGGTGGAAAACCAATTACATTTTTTTAAACACAGGGAAAAAGGTACCAAAGGCTAGAAGCCCATAAAATTATTCCCTCCAAGAACCTATTTAACTTAACCAGCTCAACATAACCTCAGTTTAAGCTATTCTAATTTACTTTAACCCTCAAGGGGTACCAGGGGTTAAGGGTTAAAATCTTACAAGGGATTCACAAACACTTGTGATCTATTTCCTCACGTAACAGAGAAACACAGGATATATTCTGCTCTCTCCTCTTCTTGTATGGCCTGAAAAAAAGAAATCACAGCTACGGCAAGAAATTGATCATAAATCTGCTGTGAATCAACATACTAAGCAATAAGATAAAACTATTTATATTATTCAGTCAGTCAGTCCTCTTATAGGTCAGGGATGCTTTCCAAAATGTCAAAATTTTTCCCATACAAGACATGGATGTTCAAAAATACAGTATTGCAACTTTTTATAAGATATGCTTTCCAAAATATAACTTTTGTAAGTCTGGGATGCATTCTATATTATAAACACTTTTCTTGTGTCAGACAGGGGTGATCCATAATTTGACTGCCTTTTAAATACACTTGAGACTGCAAACTGAGGGAAACTAGGAAATCAGCTTTTTATGAGTGACCACTCTGCCCTTAATGTTTGGACTGAGCAGAAATAAGCAGACTGGCCTTGGGCCCCTATGCTCCTTAAGAGGCACTAAAGGATCGCGTTATTTATTTTTTTTTAATCATTCAGACCTCCGACTTGTCAGCCATAAAACAGAAGCATGTCTCACCATTGTATTATTTCTCTTATAACTGTTTAATAAATTGCTTAAGTATTACAGCCTTACCCTGAAATGAAGTTGCTTTGTCTCTTGTAGCCCCTCATTCATGAATCAAACATATCTCAAAGGTATTTCATTATTATTATTATTATTATTAAAAGTTGTAGAGGTAATAATTTCCCCACATGCATCCCAGACCTATAAAGAGGACTTACGGCCATATAATTAAAACCGAGTGTGCCAAGTTAGGGACAAGGACGATTTCCTATGATCATTTCTCAGATCTGTCCTTCTCATATCACTGCTGTACATACTATGGGATGCACGCAGATCACAGTTAAAATTTACAAGTGTACAAGTGATCAAAATTAAGGATCTGATGCACTGACACACTGGGTTTTAATTATATGCCACTGACTGAATAAACATTACATATAATTTTATGTTTATAAACATCTCATGAGGTGTACATGTAAAGAACCACATCCAGGAACATTCTTCCCTCCCCCCCCCAACCCTTCACTGCATATTTGGTTCCCATTAAATACTGACATTTTTATTTAGAAGAAATACATGGTATAGAGTTAAGACAATTCTTATTTTAAACTTAAGGCATATTCAGGATAACCCATACAAAGCACTTCACTAGAAAAGCATGTGGCAATATCTTGTGTGCTGAGGGGATAGCTCAGCCTGCTGGTGTGGGCATAGCAGTGGGAGTAGGAAACTAATAAGTGATGCAGCATAGACAGTGTAGATACTGATAACACTGAGCTATCCCGACAACACGCAACAATTTGGCCGGCAAAGTGAAAGTGTAGTGTTATACATGGGCCACCCTGTATATGCAAGAAAAAAAAAAACAGTTATTTTACATCACCTGTTGGACTTTGTAATATCTTTGGATTATCTCCTGGAAAGTTTATTATGGGAGAAAATTCTTGGTTGTTCTATGGCCATGGTATAATTTAATTACTACATGCTGGTGACCATGAATTTATCAACAGAAAAGCTGTAAGTAGTCAGAGTGTTAACAATGCTACTAATTCTTCTATGATAATGGTTTAAGGGCTATTTTTTTTTGTGTAACTCCAGATACTTATCTAAAGGGGAAAGTTAAATCAATTCTTCAATATGATTTAATTTGGGTATTTTTTTTCTCTCTAACACCTGATTTAAATGGAGAAAAGTTTAATCTATTGTTGAGTATGGTTTAACTTTGATATTTTTTTCTACTGAGCTCCTGATGATTTTTAATAAAAGAAAACTATAATGTTACTTTAAATTTTTCTATACCACTCTCAGTCTCCTGATATTATTGAAGGAGAAATGCTAAATGTGAATCTTGAGGGCAGAACCAATACACAGTGAGGGGTTAAGGGAAGAATAATGATCTGGATGTGGCTTTCCCCATGTTAATTGTTTTATAACCCCCCATACAGTGCAATTCCCAAAATCTGAAATAGGATAAAGAGGTGCCTGGGTTTTTTCTAGGGCAAACTAGAATTCCCTATCTTTACCATCAGTAATAAGTACGGACACCCACCTGCTTGTACTTCTTTCAAAAATAAATGTACTCTCTTCAATTTATTCCACAGTCATGAGTTTGATGGCAAGGTATGAAAATTCAACAACAAACACTATTTTTTTCCTTCTCTCTCTCACTCATTCAACCACTCATTCACTCACCCTCTCTCTCTTTCTTGTCCATGGCGACAGACTTACAGAGCAAAAAATTATTGAATCACGTAGTGTACACAGTTCATGTGAGTCCAGTCTGAGTCAGCTTAGATGACTGTACAGTGACTCTGGAAACTAGACCAGGAAATTTTCTGGTAGTAAATTATGTTCTTTCAAGAAATTTTTTGAAACAATGACTCTTCCTAGAACCTTTCCCGAAAACTTTTATTTTTTGGATATTTGAATTTCGGATTTTGGGAATTGCACTGTACTGCTCTCTCTCTCTCTCTCTCTCTCTCTCTCTCTCTCTCTCTCTCTCTCACACAAACCCACAAATTATTTCATCATCCTAACCCTAATTCCCACACAAAGACTAGGTAAGATAGGACCCTGGGCCAAAGAAACGAGACCTATCATAACAAAACAAATCTTCATCATCATCACCATTGTAATTTGTACCTAAGAGATCAAGTGAAATAGGCACCAAACACAAAATATGATTACTGTATGTACAAAACTGGGCAAACTTTCAACATTTCATAAGTGATTTTGAAGGTACTGGCTGTGTATGCACATGTCAGCCATTCTACACTTGCTGACTCTATAATGTGTTTACTTTGACCTGGCAGAGATCCCTAACCCCTTTCAATTTAGTTAATAGCCTATTTAAATCAAGTGTAGTGCATTCATTATAACCTAGCCAGATCCCTCACCTCTTTCAGCCAGCATAACTATAGTGCATTTACTCTAACCTGACAAACATCTCTAACCCCTTTCAAATAATCCAATGGCTAAGCGTAGTCTCAGCCCAGACTATGACTACTGTGTAAATGTGGCCGAGTTCCCCGCCTGGGAGTGTTGTGTAAAGCTAACTAATCTAGCTTACTCCAAGGGACAGATTTTAGTTATGTACAAGAGATATGTATGTGTAGTAGTCTCATCCCGGACTCTGACTACTGTGTAAATGTGGCTGAGTTCCCCGCCTGGGAGTGTTGTGCAGGGCCAAGTGCCGGGCTTTTGTCACCACACCATTCCCATGGTAGTATCTCCCAGGGACGATGGTTACCACACATCTACTACCTAACAAACTACCAACAGCATGACCTGTGAAATAAACCAGCCATTCAAGCCCATAAAATCCTAGTTCCATCTCACTAGAGTATACAAAAACATAAACATTACTTAATAGCATATCAACCAGTACACAAGATCTCTTTACTACTAGAGTATTCTAAGCTGATAAAAACAGAAACAGCCTTCATTAACTCCCTCACTACTAGATGCCTCGTATGGCATCTAAAACTGAACCTTATGTCCATTACTGTACACTATGCAATGTATCATACCAGTACCTACCACACACTTCCCACCTTTCAAAAGCCTTCCACACCTATAATGCAAGATATATTGACAGTATGGATAAGTGGGCTATCATATCTAGTCCAACTGCAATACTATCCACTATCCACTTAGTCTTGTAGTCTAGGCACACACAATGTACAGATATCACTAACCCAACTATTGATGCAAATCAGCTACAGTGCTTCCCATTCTCAGCAATCTCTTTCTCTTTGGTCTAGGCACAAATGGGCTGTCTAACAGGGGTCAACCAGCCTATGCAGTTATACCCATTGCTCATTACAAAATACACATCATCATCATCATCATCATCATCATCATCATCATCATCATCATCATCATCATCATCATCATCATCATCACCACCACCACCACCACCATAAAAAAAATCATCATCATCATCATCACCACCACCTGAAAGCATAACTGAACTAAATACAACTGCAGAGCAAAATATTGATACACATCATTTTGATAAAAGAAAAAAAAAAATGGTGAACAATGACTTCTGAAACCATGGACAATAATGTAATACTTGTAGCTTTACAAACACATCAGAACACTGTGTAAGAGTTAAATAACTAAGACAGTTTCATAATTATAAGAATATTTTTTTTTTCGCAGCTACATTAACACACAACAATATCTGAAATCACCACCAAAACCACCTAACCCAACCTTATCAGCAACAATCAATTACTGTACACTTAATAAAAAAAGTGCCAGTATATAAAACTGTTGTTGTTGCTGAGTAACCCTGGTCTGTCTTGCCAAGCAGACCCATCAACAGCAGCAGAGTAATTACCCCTTCAGAGCCACCCTGTGCAGTGAACCAATGTTCCCTTGCAGTAGATAGTGCCTCGCTGTGACAAGGCACAGTGAGGCACGGGAAACGGTGTGGAGGTTTGGTTCAAAGATAGATGCCACATTTGTGTCTCTCCACTCAGTTAACATGCACCACAGTAAGCTCATCACCCATTCCTTGGTTATATGGTTACCACCCAGCATTGTAAATAGTTTCCCGGGCTACAAGAAACCATTTGCCTTGTCACTCAGTGTAGAGTCACCTGAAGTGGAAGAAGAGTAATAAAAAGTGACAGGGAGGTTGGAAGAAATATGAAGGAAGGAGCGCAGACAGAGAAAAAGAATGATAGGGGTGAACGAAAAAGTAGGCAGCACTACATCAAGTGAGTGGATGATGGTCGCCACCACCTACCATAAGAAAAGGTAAAAGACACCATTACAACAAAGGAAAAGACCAAACGGCATTATCGGTAATTCAGAAGTCGGACATATTGCAGATAAGGAACTGGAAACAGCTGATGTGGACGAAGATACGATAAAGGGCAAACAAGACAAAACTAGAGCAAAACTAGAGCACAGAATGATTAAGATAAGCCAAGACAGTCTCATACTTTCCAACTTCTTATTATCTTGGCTAAATATCATGTAAGAATCAGGGAGATTTCTTAACATCTCTTCTTTGGCAACTTATTTTGCCTCTTCCACCTTAATAGCCTCTATTATTGGACATTTGTGCCGGGAGGGGGTTGGTGATAGCTAATACCCTCTTCAGGCACAAAATGATCCATAGGTATACATGGCAAGTGTTGAGAAGGGTGGATGGTGAACTGAATGAACAGAAGGCAATGACTGACTATGTGTGTGTGGATGATAGGATGAGAAGATGTGTAACTGATGCAAGAGTATATAGAAGTTGGGGGAGTGGACTTTCTGACCACCAATCAGAATCCAAACAAGATGGAGGAAAAGAAGAAGGGAAGGACAGGAGGAAGTAGCTCTTCCAAGGAGGGTAGAAAAGTTACAAGAGGATGGAATAAAGGCCGAATATAAAAGGGAAGTGGAGGAGCGATTGGGTAAATATAGATTGGACCAGATGAGGGACATGGAAGGTGTGTGCAAGATATTAACAGAAGAAATCTGTGCAGCAAGTGAGGAGGTGTGTGGGGTGAAGAGAAGACAAAAGGGGGTTCAGGGAACAACATGGTGGACTGAAGAGGTGAGAGAGGCTGTGGCACAAAAGAAGAAAGCATATAATGATAGGATGAGTAACATGGGCGTCAAAGAAGCTGAGAGACGGACGAGAGAGTTATATGCAGAGAGGAGGAGAGAGGTGAAAAGATTAGTAAGAGAGAGCAAGAAGAGAGTGGATGAGGAATTTGGAAGGAATTTGAGTGCAAAGTCGAGGGAATGTAAGAAAATGTTCTTGAAAGAGGTAAAGAGATCTAGACAGGGAGCCAACTAAGTCAGTGGGGGTGTGAAAGATAAAAATGGCAGATTACTAGTGGAGAAGGGAGAAAAAGTGAACAGATGGAGAGAACACTTTAATGAATTGTTGAACATAGAGAATGAAAGTAATGCAAGTATAAGCGGCTGGGGAATGGCGGGGAGAAGAAGGGTTGTGAGAAGAGAGGAAGAAATCAGTAGGATGGAAGTGGTGGAAGCAATGTAGAAAGTTAAAACGGGGAAAGCCCCAGGAATTGATGGAGTGTTTGGTGAAATGCAGAAGCATGGGGGAGAGAGAGTAATAGAATGGATGTGGAAGGTGCGCAGATTGGCTTGGGAGGAAGGTAGAGTCCCGGAGGATTGGAAGTCAGGTATATTTATTCCTCTGTACAATGGAAAAGGGGAAAAAGAAGTGTGTGGTAATCATAGGGGCATTTGCCTTCTTAGTGTAATAGGAAAAGTATATGGTAAGATACTTATTGACAGAGTTAGGGAAATAACAGAGAAATTAGTTGCAGAAGAACAGGGAGGTTTTAGGAAGGGAAGAGGTTGTGTAGAACAGATAATCATTCTTAGATCTTTAGTGGAAAAGTTTCTAGAAAATGGAAAGAAGTTGTATGCAGCCATCATGGATTTGGAGAAAGCATATGACTGGGTGGATAGACAAGGATTGTGGAAAGTATTAAGAATATATGAAGTGGATGGGAAGTTGTTGAAGGCAGTGAAGAGTATGTATGAGGGTGCTAAAGCTGCAGTGCATGTGGATGGCAAACTGAGTGAATCTTTCCATTTGAAGGTTGGATTGAAACAACGATGTGACATGTCACCATGGTTGTTCACTCTGTACATGGATGGGGTTATAAAAGAGATACAAGGTTGGGCAGTGGATGTTGGAGTGGCCCTAGTGAGAGAGGGCAGTGTTTGGAAACTCCCTGTACTGTTGTCTGCAGATGAAACTGTGTTGTTGAGTGAAGATGAAGGGGAGCTGCAAGGCTTTGTAGATGAGTTTGGAAGTGTGTGTAAGAAACGGAATCTAAGGGTGAATGTAGGGAAGAGGAAAGTGATGGTCTACGAGAGAAGTGAAGCCAGTGAACGTACAGTGAGATTGTATGGGAAGGATATGGAGAATGTGAGTGCATTTAAGTACTTGGGTAGTGTGATGAGTAAGGATGGAAGTCTGGAGGGTGAAGTGCTTGAAAGGATGCAGCAGGGAAGGAAGGCTGCTGGTTCATTGAAAGCAGTGATAAGAAGCAGGGAAGTGACCATGGAAGTGAAAAAGTTGTTACATGACAGTATTGTGATACCAACTCTAACATATGGAAGTGAAGCTTGGACCCTGTTGGAAGGACAGAAGTCAAGAGTGAGAGCAGCGGAAATGAGTTATCTGAGAGGAGCATGTGGAGTCACATGGAGAGACAGACTAACAAATGAGGAAGTGAAGGAGCATTGTTGTGTCGATGTGGACGTGATAGGAAGCGTTAGGAGAAACACGTTAAGGTGGTTTGTGCATGTGGTGAGGATGGAGAGTGAAAGACTGACGAGGAGAGTGTATGTGAGTGAGATGGAGGGGGCGAGAGGAAGGGGGAGACAGAGCATGAGATGAAGGGATGGAGTGGAGAGCTATATGAGAGAAGGGGGTGTGAGTTCGGAGCGGGGTGTGAGTTCGGAGCGGGGTAGTGAAATGGCGGGGAACAGAGCGACATGGAGGCGATTTGTTTGTGGCCACCCTGTGCGGGATTGAGGCATCTGGCAATAGATAGATAGACAGAAGTTATTGATGCAAATTATGTTGATATTAAAAGTATGCAAATAATATGAACTGGTGCTGGAGACTGATGCCTTCATGTGATGGCACTGATATAATGGGATGGTTCCATTCCCTGGTATAGAAACAACCCTTACCTATTTTTCTATCCCCCAGAGAGAGGATGGTGGATGGCAGGAGGGCAACTTAAGCCTGCCATCCACTTGCTTCACATTTCAGACAATCTTAGGGTCACAACAACCTCTAATATACCACAATTAAATACAAATGGAATTCTATATACTTATATTACATTCTCCTTACTAAACATATTATCATTTTGCTTTGTATTGTTTATAGAGGCTTTAATATGCTTGTATGCATCAGCCATGGTCACCTAATAGCAGCACAATAATATATACAATATCCCACTGAATGGAAATATGATTAGCAATAAATATCAATCCATATAGAGTACAGTATTACTCTCAATTAACTGTTTTGAGTCTGGAATTCTCATTAATCTATCTATCTGTCTGTACCTTGCCATACATCTGCCCCTGTCTGTCTCTCCATAATCTCTTTTAACCGTTATCCAAGTGTCCAAAACTCTCATTACTCTGGCATCAATCTATCTATTTCTCTACCTGTCTGCTTATTTGCATGTCTGTCTGCACCTGTTTGCCTACCTACCTTATATGCCTATCTATCTAAAATTTCTCATTACTCTGGCATCAAACTCTCTCTCTCTCTACTTGTCTGTATTTGCCTGTCTATCTATACCAATCTGTTTGCCTACCTACCTTACATGCTTATCTATCTATCTAACCATCTATCTATCAAAAGTCACAAGTCTTAATCCTAGAATGGTTGGCTATGAATAAATGCCTGTCACCCTGTCCTATGCCATCAAACTGCCTTTCCTCCAACTCACACCACCTTCATTCATTTACCTCTCTATACCATCCCTCCATCTCATCTCCAGTCTTTCCGTCCCTTTCACTTACATACACTTCTACTCAGTCTCTTATTCTCCATCGTTTTGTCTCCTCAGTCACTCAAACTACCAGCACTGTTACACCACCATCATCGTCATCATCACCATCATCATCACTATTCAGACCTTTTTCCTACCTAAAGACAGACTGACATAGAATATAGTGAGTAAAAATAAAAAACTGATAGAGGGAAAAACTAACCAAAAGTCTGCCCAAATGAATGGGCCACTCAGTCAATCACTCATCATTTAAGCCTCTGGAGTCCTAACTCCATCCCACAGGCATGAACATCCACATCTATGTTTCTCATACCTCCTACACAACACCTGTTAGAAAGAGTTATGGTGATTGAGGGATGCCTTCATGTGGTGGCCCTCATAAAAAAAAGTTACCTATAAACATGTCCCTTATAATCCCTCCATATCCCTGCACAAGAGGATGGTGGACTGTAGGAGATAACTTCAGTCTGCAGTCTGCTTAGTTTACAATTAGATAAGTCATGGGTAACCACAACAACAAGAAAAAATACAAGTCCATCAAGTCTGTATACCCCCTTAGCTGAACCACAAGTCTGCAGTCCACTGGGTTCAATTACAGATAAGCCTGGGACCACAACAGCAACAAACATAAGCTATACAGCATGGTGCCATCCAATAAAAGGGTTGGGAGCTGTCCTTATCACTGAACGTACATTGTACACAGATAACAGGCTGGCAAAGGATGAGAACAGGATGATCAGCTGATGTAAGAGCTCAGCATGGGTTTGTCAAATGCTCTATATCAAAGCAACATGCATAGATAATGATACTCTAATGTGCTGTGCAGTGCAGTGCTCTAAGTGCAGTGCCTACAATCTAAGTGCATCATAGTTCATTCACTTTAACTTGGCAATGATTTTCAAACTTTCATTCACTTAAACTTTATGTATATTTTCATCTTTTTACAGTCTGTTTCCTATACATCAACAGCAGAGCAGGACAATGCTACAGCCCTGTGTACTTTCTAGTGCACTTCTTCATGACTAGCCCCATATTATAACCTCATCTTATGGGTCAGCATTCAAGATGGAGGGATGGTAATTTTACACCTAGTTAAAGTGAACAGAACTGTATCTACAGTATCAACATGGTTTCAGAGTACTGTACGGTACCTGTTCACTTGGTGATGGATGGGACGCCTTCATGTGACTGCACCAATAAAACCAGACAGCAGTTAAATGCCCCTGAACTAACTCCCTATTCGCTGAAAGGAGGCTGGTGGACTGCAGGAGAGGGATAACCAGGCTCCAGTCCAACAAAGCCAGGTTTTGATATGCCTGGGGCAACAAAAACAACAATAACAACCTGTCCTCACCCTCTGCCTCTACTGTCTCCATTTTAAAAAAAAATACAAGTGATCTATGCTTCCTTTCATGAAATCCTCATATTGATGTTAGCCATGGTACAGTTTTTTTTTTTTTTTCCTGGGAACTACACTAATTGCCAAAACAGCTAAATGCTTCCTCACAGCTGATACAAGCTGATGGGAATAAAGAAATCTGAGATGTATGTTAATCTATGTAATGAGTTTCCACTTGAACTTTGACTATGTACTTGTGTCTGAATGTTTTCTATGAGTGACAATTGGGTGGCTGGTTACCATGTTTGTACAAAGCACATAAAAATTTGTGTATCTTTCTAAGTGTTACTCTTCTTTTACTTCAAAAGATCTAGTGTGTCTGTTCTAACCTGACAAATATCCCAAACCCCTTGTACCTCAGCTGATGACTAAGTGTGGTCAGACTGGAGGGTCGATTTCATTACCAGGGAGACTCATTACTACCAAAGGCTCATCAAAATTCATGTAACCACATTTAAGCAATCAAATTGTGAAAGTGGGGGAGTTCCATCTGATTAAAACAGAGACTACAATACTATAAATAGGAGTGCCTATCACCACAATGGAAACTCATTATCTACCTCCATTTCACATAGTCTTCTGACAAGGCTGCCCTCCCTCCATCTTACACCACCCTCCTTCATATACCTCTCTACCCTTACACCCTTCACCTCCTCATTGGTCTCCTCCTCCCCCTCCACCTCTCCTAATCAATTTTTCATTCCCCATTCTCTCCTCATGGCCAGGGCACTCCCCCTAACACTTTTCAGCACATCCACATCAACATCACAACACTCCTTCACTTCCTCACTGCTGTCTGTCCTTCCACATACCTCCACATGCTTCACATTCACATCAACACCAAAATACTCCTCAACTTTCTCATTTGTGTCTGTTTCTCCACATAGTTCCACATAATAACACATGTTCACATACATATATATACTTACATACATAAATGCACATACACATTCAACACCACGATGCCTCTTTTACCTTGCTCATTTGTATGTTTCTCTCCACATAACTCCTTCTTCCATAACTAAACCTAGCCGAACCTAAATAGACCTCTAAAGAATTAACCAAACTTAACCTAACCNAAAAAAAAAATACTAACAACAAAGCTCAACATAACTCCACATACTCCTTTAACTAAAACTAATTTAACCTAGTTAGATCTTTAAAGAACTAATCCCACAGTACCCAAACTTGAACCTAACACACCCTAACTTGGAAATTTTAAAAATATATATCCTTCACATACCCAAACTACAGTCTACTTAACCACAAGCTTCCATCTATTCCAGATAACAGAGAGTATACTGTATTGTGATCTGGCCCGATAATTAACTTGTGACATATATGATTAATGTACATCCAAATAAATTATGTCAAAATTAATTAAACTTAATGAAGGGTTCCTAATGCTAAATATCAACGATCATATGGCACTGATTCAAAACAGAGATAGCTACATTACAGGGCATCAGATATGACAAAAGATGAGGAAATAAAAATAAACAAATAAATTAACATGATCAAAAAAAGCTAACTGAACTGAATAGTGGATTCCAAGCACCAGTTATTGATGATCATGTGGCAGTAATTCAAAAAACAATACAATAAAGGCAAATAAAAATTAAACCAAGAACAAGACAAATCAAGTCAGGCTAAGTCACAGCCAAGAAAATCAATGGGGAAAGAAATTGTGACTAAAAGACCAACTCAAAATAAAAAAATATGAGGTCTGTAGCCAAGGTCGTGACTCACTTTAAATACCAGCTAAAAGAGGACGATGGCTAAGTTAAAGAAATGAAATCTGCAAGAATGAATCAGATCCATCCATCATCCAATCCCATGTTGCCCCATGAGCAACGCAGAAGCCCGGAGCTAGGCAAGTTGGTCCTCACTCATCTCCGAGTGGCCTTATGCGAGCAATAAACCCCAACCGCCCCATGGATAGAAACCTACATAGGCTCAATCCGACTGGAGGGTCTTTGTCACCCACCAAACCACCAGGCCCCATAATTTGGTTATATGGTAACCACCCAGCATAGCAAATGGTTTCCTGGTGTACAGAAAACTATTTAGCTTGTCACTCAGTGTACAGTCACCCATAGGCAGAAGGTAGAGGAAAGAGTGAAGAAAAGAAAAAGAGGGAGTGTAAAGTCGCCCATAGGCAGAAGGAAGAGGAAAGAATGAAGGAAAGAAAGAGAGAAGAGAAAGTACGGCGAGGAAGAACGAGCAGATACCAAAGCAGCACTACATCGAGTGAGTGGATGGTGAGCGCCCCCATCTACCACAAAGCACCCCCACCTACCACAGATCCAAACCAATAATAGCCATGAAATTACAAGACCAAATATCATATAACCAGTAAGAGCTAAAAACCATAAAAAAAAAAAAGTGATAATGTCAACAAAATTAATATGAATCACACAGGAAACCATCAGTTTCATACATAATAATTTTCTGATCAAGTGTACTGGAGTGATAATAAAAACTGCACCTTAATCCTTTCCCTACATTGAAAAATAACATTATCTGGTGTGAAGAAAATGTCTGGGATGCACTTACAACAGCAGCTAAAATGGGGGGATGACCAAGGCAAAATGAACAACTGAATCCTCTATGAAATCACTGATACCACTAAGCATGACTTTTTTTTTTTTTTTTTTATAATGTGTTCAGATGTTGACTTTATTAAGAGAAGTATCAAGAAAACGAAAAATGGCTGTCAAAAGTCAGCATCTGTAATTTCTCAAACTATCACACTTTCCAGAATATTGTGTAAGCATTTCATAATTCTTTAAGTTGACTGTGGATCAATATTAGTCTGCAGTTGCACTCATCAGCAAGAGTTCAACAATTTTCTGAATACTTAGGGAATAAAAGGTGTTACACAAACTATTTTTAAATGATACCAAAACAGGTGTCCTAGGATCTGATACACTAAACTCAGGAGGACATAAGAGTACAGTATGATTAAAAAATCGTATTAACATGGGGCCAATTCACAACTGTTACAGAGCCACAGTCACTAATGACTTTATGGGCAACAATGGTTACCCTCTATTCATAGGATCAATAACTATAACTCTGAAATGGTGAAGAACTGGACCCCTATTAGTACTGTATTTTTACTCCTTAAGTTAGAACATCAAGTCTTCTGACACCCAGTACAAGACAACATGAGTATAAGAAGGACTGATACCCTCTTTCACTTGGAGAGGAATGAGAAATATACTGCCAACACTTTTCTAATGGCTCAAATAATAGTATGAGAAGGAAAGGAACTATCTTTCCCCCAGAGAGGAATGAGCAATATATTGCCAACACTCTTCTGATGGTTGAAGCAATGGTATGAGAAGGAAATGTGCTCTCATTCACTTGGAAAGGAATGAGATATATACTGCCAACACTTTTCTAATGGTCTAGGCAATGGAAGACATTGCACACCATTTTTGTGTGACAGCAATATGAGACACACAACAATGGAGTATGAAAAGGAAGGATAATGTGTGTTGTTTGGGAGGGGGAGAAAAATTATGAAATGCAGGACAAAATCCAGGCAGATGACTGTTGGCAAACATTTGCTCATGGCTGTACCTTACACCAATACATACATAACACCAGTGGTCCTTACACACACAACTATACATTTCCGTGTAGGCTTTTCCAGTCGCAATGCTGACAAACGATTCCTGGTAAACTGTTGCTTATGGCGGCACATTAGAAGAAACAAGCTAGTAGCTCCAGTAACCTTTTCACACACAGTCACAAGTATCTGTATGGGCTTTTCCAAACACAATGCTCTCTTTACGGCTGAGAGACTTTTTCATTCAACATTTACTTTCCCACATTCTGTGGCACGATTCACATCAAAACGCAACTTCAGATGGTAATTTCTGTAACTCACATTAGGTACTAATTTAAGAAGACTCATAATATTTTCTGGTCATTTCTGTGACTCATGTATATATACAAATATAAGGTATATCACTACACATTAATAATTTCTTTAACTTAAGACCATTTGCTAATTTACGAGATATATCACTGCACATTCATAATATCTATTACAAATGTCCATTTGCTAATTTAAGAGGTATATCACTGCATTTTCAGATCACTTCTACGATTCAAATCACTGCCAGCGTAACGTGGAGGCGACTCATTTGTGGCCACTTCTTTTGGGACTAAGGCATCCGGCAATACTCGAAGACAGACAGAAAGATAGATACAATGTTGAGCTGAACCATGCTAAGTAAATCACAAAGAGGTGCTTTTAGCCTCATTTGCCACCTCAATAAAGCAACTAACCCTATCCTACAGCTGTTATAAATTTTTCACCTCAACTTGGCCCAGATTATTATCCTTATGCAGTTCGATTTCACATATCATAGATCAATGGCTTAAAAAGATGATGCTACAGCTCCACACAATATCTGTCACTTCTTCATGACTAGCACCATATTCTAACATTAATCTCTTGTTACAACCCAGCATTCAAGATGGATAGACGGCAAATTTAGGCCATCTCAAGAGTTTTTATGATGGTAGTGAAACATGTGTAAGGGTTAATGGGCATCTAAGTGAATGGTTCACGATCGGTGTGGTCGTGCGGCAAGGTTGTGTGATGTCCCCATGGTTGTTCAATATATATGTGGATGGGGTGATGACAGAAGTAAAAACACGAGTAATGGAGAGAAGGATGGCGATGGTGATGGATGGAATATCTCAAATTTGTTGTATGCTGATGATGCAGTACTGCTTGCAAATACCGGACAAGAACTTGGTAGAGTAGTGCAGAGTTTTGCTGATGTCTGTGAGTGTCATGCCCTGATAGAAAATGTAGAAAAGAGTTATGTGATGGTTATTGAGAGAGGAGGTGACTCCCAGTGCGATGTCACAGTGAATGGAGAGAAACTGGAATTGGTGAGAGAGTTCAAATACCTGGGTACAGTGATAAAAAAGAGAGGAAAATGTGCAAAAGAAGTGGAAAGTCATGTGACACAAGGAAGAAAAGTAGCTGGTGCAATGAAAACCTTGATAAGAAGCAGAGGCTTGAGTGTTGCAGCTGCATAAGGCTTACATGAAGGAGTGTTCATGCCAACTTTAACATACGGATGTGAGACTATGGTGTGGCATGAAAATTAAAAGTCAAGAGTAAGAGCAGTGAGATGGAACTGCTGAGAAATGTATGTGGAGTACAGAGGGTGGATAGGATACAAAATAATGTGATTCGTGAAAGATATGGAGTGAGGAAGTCGGTGGACACCAGAATCGAAGAGAGTGTACCGAGATGGTATGGTCATGTGGAGAGAATGAATAACAACAGAGTGGTGAAAAAGGTAAATTGAGCAAATCTGAAGGAGGGAGGAGATGAGGTAGGCCAAGGAGAAGGTGGAGAGATATGGTGGACGAGTGTGTGAGGAAGGTAGGTTTGGAAGTCGGTGAGGCTAGGGAACTGACAAGAGATCGAGCTGGCTGGATGAATGTTGCAAGAAGAAGTGCGTGACAGTGATTTTGGCACCCCTTTTTAATGTGGCAGTGTCCGGATTGACTCTATCGGATGTGTTTATGTGAAGCTACAACAATTGATGAATGTTTTTGCCAAATCCGATAGAGCCAGGATTCTGGGGGCTTGAATGATGAGTGAATGGAAGCATGGCCCATTGAATTTGGCAATTTGGGCTGTCTGGACGGTACTACTCCTCACCCTGCCCAACGGTGGGAAAAGAGGTCTGGATGATGATGATGATGATGATGATAAAGTGAAAATGAATATCAACAGAAATAAACTAAAAACCCCTCAATGGAGTATTACAGAGTTCTATACCAAGGGGCTTTGGGCCATGCACGTTGCTTTGCCTTGCCCTGCGTCTCGTAACTTTTCAAATATCTGTTTATCTATGCTTATCTGTCTGAAAAGGGATTTTATACTGTACAGTACTATAGTGCTGAATGGGGACTCCTTCATGTGATAGCGCTAAGACCAAGTGGCTCAAGTGCCTGGTTATATGACTGCCCCTCATTCCCCTCCATATCCTTCTAAAGAAGAGCAGTGGACTGCAAAATAATCAGTTTTGGCCTCAAGGCACCAGATTCACATTCGGATAAGCCTATGGTTGCTATCACGACTACTGTGCATACAACTGTAATTTTTGGATGCAGATAGCTTAAATACCTAAAAGGGCCCCAGGGTGTAAGGGCCCCAGGCTAGGCTTCTGTGGTCAAGTTTATTTATGGATAAATGATATGCAATGTTGTGCCAGTTCTCTTGATACAATTACATGACTGGAAAAAACCCTCAGTCACCTCTTATAGATCAAACTTATGCCAAGTTGTCCACAAACCAAAGGTTAGGCTGCCATTCCACTACACTTAAAGAGTAGATGACCAGTCTACTTCCATTGGCATTAATTGAAAAATCTCCAATCACCTCTCGGGGATCAAACGTATGCAAGGCTGTCACTTCCACCACTAGATTAACTGGTAAATAAATATATAACAAAGCAATGGAACTTTCATAAATTTGTAGATCTGACCCTCTAACCTGACAACATTTTATGTTCCATTTGAGGTGGCAACTTTGGCCAGATTAATGTGAAAAAAAAAAAAAGTACAACAATGGAATTTTTATAAGCCATCTTTCATACATTTACTCTGACCCATTCAATCTGATGACATTTCTATTTTATTCATCCTACTTTCAAGCAACTTTATTCAAGCCAAAAATGACATCTCATACTGAAGGGGTTAATGAAGGCTGTATGTAACCTCTCCAGCCTGAAAAGTCTCTTCCATGATGAATAACACTGTCTGGAAATAGTACAAATAAAATGAAAAAATAACATGCATCATTGAAGCAGTAAGATGCAAATGAGGGTATATGAAAAAACAAAAAAAGTGGCTCTATAACGAGGGACCTACTACACTATAAAATTACATAATCATCCTAACAACAACAACATCTAATCCCAGTAAGCCTTAAACAGGTGTACAGAGGCCCTTGGCTAGGCTACTGAACCCCAACAATTAAGGCAATGATGACCAGCCTCACTTGTCTGAATGGTATTACATGAGCAATAAACCCCAAACCTCTCTCACATGGAACCTATAAAGGTTCCACCCAGTAAGAACACCTTAACCCATCAAACCACTAAGGCATCATTTGGTAATATGGTTACCACCCAAAGCTGTCGGTACAACTCATTTCCTGTAGCTATATAGAAGCTTCTGTACGTGGGAGCGTTAAGGTACACTGTTTTTACTCTAACTTGGCCCAGACTTTCATCATTCTGAAGCAATTTCATGTACTTCAGAGGCTATGATAATGCTACAGCTTTACATCTATTCCACACCACTCTTTGTAACAACCACCATATTATGTAGTTAATCTTCTGTTATAGATCAAAATTCAATATAGAGAGGTGGCAATTTTAGGCCAAGTTAGAGAGAGAGAAAAAAAAAAAAAGGGTACAGTGCTCAATAGCAGACAGGAGTCTGGGCCACTGTCATCCATAAAACTTGATTCACTGAATGCAGGCATGAGCTCTGGTCACTGTAGCCCACAGAAGTGGCCTCACTGGATGTGGGCATGAGTTGTGGCCACTGTAGCCCACAGAAGTGGCCTCACTGGATGTAGGCATGAGTTGAAGCCACTGTAGCCCAGAGGGGCAGCCTCTGGATGTTAGTGAGAATTTTAGCCACTGTAGCCAACGAAAGGGGCCTCACTGGATGCGGGCAGGAGTTTTGGACACTGTAGCCCACAGAAGTGGCCTCACTGGATGCAGGCAGGAGTTTCAGCCACTGTAGCCCACAGAAGTGGCCTAACTGGATGCAGGCAGGAGTTTCAGCCACTGTAGCCCACAGAAGTGGCCTCCATGGATGCAGGCAGGAGTTTTGGCCACTGTAACCAATAAAAGTGGCTCCAGTAGATGTGGGTGGATGAAGATACTGGCCACTATAACCTATAGGAGGCATCTCACTGGATTCAGGCAGGTACAAGCAGGAGTTTTGCATCAGTGTAGCTCATCTCAGCAACCTGTGAAAGAAAATCATTGTTGGCATCATCAGAAGACCTACCTGTGGAAGAAAGGTCAAAGATTTTTAAAAATGGAAGGCAGGAAT
>JAGKTI010008595.1:0-33190 GCA_018397915.1 Birgus latro
CTCAACTTATTTGTAAATGCTGAAGTGATTTAGTAAATTAAATTGAGCAATCTGTTTTCAAAGACACCCCTTGCCAAATTATGGGTGGGCATTATATGCTGCTGTGTATTATATGGTGAGAAATATTACCTACAGTGCAAAATAATCAACTTGATACTGGCGCAGGTTTCTGAACTATTTTCAATCAACAGATGTGAGGAAATGATGGGCAAATCAGTACTTTCACCAAACTATTTAAAATGTGATTTGAAACTCACACGGAATAAGAAAATATTTCAACCCATTGGGGCACCTCAAGATATTTCCATACAGTAATTAAAACTGCTGGAGATGGTAAGAAAGGCACACATTTTTCCACACTATTAGAAAAAAAAAATGAATATGAAGGCAGTCCCGATTATCTGTCACAATTCAGCCACAGCCATATTGGATTATGTATTCTTCCTGTCACTGTAGTGCAACCCCCCAGCCCCTATATGGGCCTTTTTAGGAAAATGTATGATCGGCCACAAAGGGGGGGGGCGGGGGGCGAATGCAAGCCACATTAATTTTAAATTTTTCCATAAATGTAGGGACAGTTAAAGATGCTCGGGAATAAATGACATAAATGAAAGGAAACAACTCTAGATGCTCATTAATCCGTGACTTACATGAAGGAAGACTGCTCAGGATGCTTGTAGATATCTGACAGAAATGAAGGCAAACAATTAAAGATGCTCACTGATCACTGACACCAACGAAGGGACGCCGACTTAAGGAGGCTTGTTATTTTTAAATTTCAAAGATCTATTCAGGGCAGTATTTTTTTTTTTTAAATGCAAAAGAAGGAACCAATGACTGGAAAAGTGCAATGCTGCCCACTCCAAGAATAAAATAGACACATGGGAGCAAAACTCAAGATCGATTCATTTTGAGATTCCTACACAAACTGCTTTATATACTGGAGGTCATCGAAAGATGGAGAGTAGGGACTGAAGACAGATCCAAAAGACCTGTGGCATATTAAAATTTTACAAGCAAGAACTTTTTCCTGTGGCAGACAGTACAGTACATCACTATAACATGGCAATAATAAAAATGCAAAAATAACACATCACAAGACAATACGCATAAAAATACATCAACACCAATCTCAATATTTTACACAGGGGGGAAAAAAAAAAAATGTTTGTTAGCTAAAAACGCACTATGACTTTTACAGCAAGGCCTTTTATATTCCACATTTATTCCAGATCTTTTGGGGTGCTAATTCCTTAAAATTTAGTTTTATCAAAATCTGTTGCTGTTGTGGTCCCAGGCTCATCAACTATTCCCAAGATTCATAATGAATGGTACAGAAACTAAGTACTGGAATTTAATGAAAGAAGGCAATGAGCTTTAAATGGATAAGTTACACATCAAACTTATTCTCACAACAAGATGATCCTCTAATATTTTTTCTGATGTGTGCATCTTACTACCAGCGATCTTCTTTGGAAAATTAATTCTAAACCAAATTCTCAGCTCTTTTAGCAAGATTATGTGCTTATTCATGTATAAAATCAATGATGATCAGCACACATAAATAAGCTACACAATATCCAAAAACCAAATGCATACTGAAACTGTTTTGCTTAGTCAAGAAGTGAATACCCAATCAGCAAAAATACTGAAACTGACAGTAAATAAGTTCAAAGAAATGGTTTGGCTACAGCATTACTACAGATGAATCTGGGACCACAGCAACAGCGACCCGCAACTTACTGAACCGTAATACATGGCTGCCCATATATATATCAGGTGTTGTGGGAAGGGCTCAGTCTGCTGGTGTGGGTAACATAAGCATACTGATTACTTTAACAAACACTTATCCAGCTATGTTCTGTTCAGTTCCACTGTGCATTAAATTACCATATTTCCTTTGTAAATGCCGAGCTGAAACTATACTGATATATGGTGCTAGTCATGAAGTTCTGTGGAATGGATGTTGAGCTGCAGTGTTATTCTGCCAGTGAAGTATGAAAAATAAATCTGCAGAAGGGCAATAACCTCATGTCACTGTAGCTGTTTCATTTGTATATGGATGGGGTTTTAAGAGAGAACAGGTGAGGTAGTGGATGGTGGAGCATCTGATTAGAGAGGGTAGGGTGTGGAAATGTCCTGTTGTGTGCTGATGATACTTTATTGCTATGTGGGGATGAATGTGAATGCAGAGAGTTAAGTTATGGTCTTCGAGAGCATTTCAGTCACAGCATACACAATGTGACTGCAAAGTGAGGAAAAAGAGAATGTGAGTGCATTCTAGTACTTAGGTAGTGTGATGAGTAAGGATAGAAGTTTACAGATAGAAGTGCTTGAATGGGTACAGTGGGATAGAAAGTTTGCTGGTGTACCAAGAGCAGTGATAATGTATAGGGGAGTGAGAATTTTATATATATATATTTATTATCTCACCATCCAATCACTCGATGCAGTGCTGCTCACCATCCAATCACTCGATGTAGTGCTGCTCTCGGGTGTCTGCCCTTTCCTCTCCTCCATCCTTCTTTCCTTCAATCCTCTTCTGTCTTTCCTTCATTCTTTCCTTGTCCTTCTGCCTACGGGTGACTTTACACTCCCTCTTCTGTCTTTCTTGCCTTCATTCTTTTCTCATCCTTCTGCCTATGGGTGACTCTACACTGAGTGACAAGCCATTTACTATGCTGGGTGGTAACCATACAACCAAATTTTGGCACCTGGTGGTTTTAGTGGGTAATTACGACGCTGCAATCGGATTGAGCCAGTGAAGGTTTACATCCAAGGGGAGGTTGGGGTTTATTGCTCACGTAATGCCATTAAGGGATGAGTGAGGCTGATCGCTCTCATCTTAAATTTTAAGTCAGGACCAACTTGCTTAGCCCCGGGCTCCTACAGTCCTCTGTGGGGCGACATAGGATTGGATGATGGATGGTTGGATATATATTATATATATATATAAGTAGGTATTGTGATTTCCATTCTAACATATGGAAGTGAAGCGTGGACCCTGTTGGATGGACAAAAGTTAAGAGTGAGAGCAATGAAAATGAGTTATGTGAGACATGAGAAGCATGTGAAGCTACATGGAGAGACAGACAGCTAAATGAGGAAGTACAGGAGCATTGTGGTGTTGATGTGGATATGAGTGAGTGTTGAGAGAAATACTGAGATGGTTTAGCCATGCAAAGAGGGTGAAGAAGGAAAGACTGACTAGAATAGCATATGTGAGTGATGTGGAGGGGGAAGAGGAGGAGGGAGAGGCCAAGGATGAGATGGAGAGATGTACTGGTATGAAGGAAAGGGGTAAGCTGAAGGTAGGAAAGCCAAATGGCTGAAGACAGAATAACATGGAGACAATCTGTTTGTGGCCACCCCTTAAGGGATTGAAGCATCTCTGACAATAGACAAAAAAGGAAAAAAATCTCTGCATACTTCAAATGAGTGAACTTTATGCATTTACTGGAAGCAAATGGAAGAGGAGATATGATTATAAAAAATATAATGCACACATCACATGAAATTACTATAAAGTGATAAAAGGTTATGGGAGGTAGAAAATGATGCAGGGTAGATGCTGGTACTGCTGACTGAGCCGTTCACCACATTAATCACCATAATTATAATCATCCTGACTTCTTCCCACCTAATGACAGGGTAAGGTATGGTTCAGAAGGCAATGGCAAAAAACATGAGAATTGGATGTTATATATGGACCACTCGGTATTTTTTATTATCTGTAGGATATAACCAGGACTTACTGCATCAGTTTTTTTCATGTCTAGGCATGTGCAACAATATTCTGACAGCACTAACTTGTATTCCATACTACCATTGTTTCCTAAATTAGAAAGTAATATTCCTCGTCATATTCTTTTTACTGGTGCTTGGAACAGACACCTTCCATGAGGTAATGAAGCTACCAGGTTATGCAAATGTCCCTCAACTCTTATACAATCCTCTTAAAGGAAGATGGTGGACTATGAAAGAACGGTAACTTTAGTTTGCTCCCCAAATCATATAAAATATTTCCAATAACACCTTCCATTGCTACAGCCAGCAGTCATGCTTACAACAGGAGTCTTGGTACGCATTTTACAGCCTGTGGAAGCATACTAATGTCTAGTTGTCTCTAAATCACAGATTACAAGAATCTGGTGAAGATGTCTAACTCCTTTCAGCTTAGCTAATGACAGGAGGTAATGATGTTGGAGGTCTGATCTGAATACAAGGAGATTTATTCCTGCCTGTCAACTATGGTTCAATAACTTTCCCACAAAGTGGACATCTTGTGACTCTACCTGAGTAACAAGCCAAGTGGTCTCTTACTGCCCAGGATGTAATTTACTATACTTGGTGGTAACATACAACTAACCAGACAGACACATGTATTGAATTAAGGCACTCCAACTGGCTGTGACCCATAAGGGATTACATCAGTGAGTAGCTTCATCCCAGGCCTCTTTGCAAAGAGGGAAACAAAAAATTGGTTAATGAATGGGTGGCTGTGAATGTGTTGTCCAGCATCTCATAGATGTGAACATAGTGTGCAGCGTCCAGTTAACGACAGCCAGATAAAGGTCATGATGGCCCATCTTTGAAGCAGTGCATTGGCTGTAAAAAAAATAAAGGAAAATAGAACTGGTACAGCAACTCCCTCAGAAAGCATGATGCCCCCACAAGGTTTCAGACAAGGTGGTTGTCACAAAACAGGGCTGCATGCATGTCTCATGAAATCTTTCTGCTGTGTGCCACGCATCCTCCTAACACAAGCTGTGCCAACCCCTTCTCTCTGAGAAAATAGAAACTCCAGAGCCCTACACATATTGACGCAGTAATCAATATTCGAGTGGCACAAAATGGAGGGTTGTGCGTACTGTGAAGGTGATCTACCCATCCCTCCAGCCATCATGCAACCCAAGACAACCCCATGAGGAGCATAAGAACCTGGGACCATGCTACAGTGTACATTGGAGAGAGAAACCTCAAGAGTGTCATCAACTTGCCAACAATTTAACAAAACTTATTTTTAGCAATATGCTTTTAATGGAGCATACTTTCTAGATGTGGGCTTTCATTTATTGACTGCCAGAATAAAATTAAAATCTTTTCAGTCTGATATGCTATTTTTTTTTAATGCAAACTATCATTCTTACTACCGGAATAAAAGTTTAATAACTTATACTCTGCTGCCTGATGCAACATGTGGCAGTTGATCCTGCACCATACTTGTCACTACTTTTAGCAAAATTTTTAAGCACTTAACAATTCCTGTTTGATGTTAAGCATACTGTAACTGCTCTTCTTGGTAAAACTGCATTCTTTATAAATACAAAGGAGAACTGACTGCACACAGCTGAGGTTTGCAGACACTGAGCAATGCCTACATTGCAGGGTCAATTGGTGTGGGTGGCTGAAACTGAAAATGCAGCAGCAATCTCAGAAAGTTCTGTGAATAATCTCAAACACAGATAATGCTGCTGCAAAATCTTAATGAAAAAGTATACTGGTAAGTGGAGGTTTTTGTTAAAGTGATCCTCATATCTGGGAGGATGCAATATATATTAGTAACTATGCTAAACCAATAAGGCAGTGTGAAGTGCTTGAAATGAAAGAACTGCATAAACCACAGGCTGTAAAATGTTTTTTATCCGCTGTACATTGTGTAATAAAATACTACTTTAGCTAATAATCAGTCAATAATTACACGTATAATTCACTGGGATATATTCTCTGTGGCACAAGAGGCATGCAAATAAATGACGTTAGGAAATCACCACATCCACAAAGATGACAAGCCTCTTTCATTGTACTAACACCAGACATTCTTCAACTGAGAGAACTACCGCACTATCAAAGGCATAAAAAAATAACCTGAGGAACATTTCTCTCTCATAATTCTAAACCTTTCTATCTCAAAAATTCAAGCAATATATCTATCTACGTGTACCTATCTTTCAGTTTATCAACTTGCAGAAATGCTGAGTAGGCTGATGCTAATCTTGAAATGCAATGGACAGGTTGCATAATTTTATCTACTAATGGTATATCTGGTGAATTTGCTTCCTATCCTCTTGTTACTTTAACCTGGCCTACAATTAACATCTCGGTAACAGTTTAGCAAACAGGATGCTAGTCATGATGCAGTGCAACAGAAAGACTAGATCTGGCATATAGTGTTATCCTACCATGAAAAAAGCTGTTACTGGACAAAAACCCAGTTCATTAAGGTGAAAGAACTATGACAACTGAACACAAACTAAGTTAAACATAAAGATAACTATTATCCTTATGCCCCCAAGCATCACTTTCAGCTGAGTAATACAATCTGGTGTTAGGTGGAATAAAACAGTTGCTTTCCCATTTAAGAACAACTGATTTTTGAAGACTTACCAGTTTGGAATTTTATTAGGCCTTGTGGCTAGTGTTGCTGCTACAAAACTACCAGCCTGATAGTGCCAGGGATTGACTCTTGGCACTGCATCATCATCATTGTTATCTTTGTCAATGATCTGCAGGTAAAATGAGTACCTAGGTGAAGTAAGTGGCCTTGTATACCATAGTGGTGGAATACTCTGCCACATGGTCAATGGCCTAAGTTATGAAGCTGATCATCACAGTTGTCAATATCATCATTACCCATTGTCATCATCTATTGTCATCACTGGTCCAACCTCTTTTTCCCATCCAAGGATGGGGTGAGGAATTCTTGAAAAAATTTCCAAAGTAGGGGAGCAACTGTTAACATATGCTGTCCACATCAACTTGGCCTAAAAGTGATATGGAGTGGAACTAAGCCATGGGGGATAAGGCTGTCAAAACACAAAAATCTCTGCCAAGGCAAAGTGGACCAGGGGGTGGGTCAACTCGCATATCTAAGAAGGGTGGTAGCAGCAGTAGCGGTAGAAGTAGCAGCAGCTGTGGTTGTCACTGCAGGGGCATAGCTAGGAACTGAAGACTGGAAGTGGCCAAGACAGTTATGGAGTGGTTCAGCGGAGTTCAGGCTGGGGATTTAACGCGGCCAGTGCCCCCCCTCCCCCCGGCCATGCCAAGAAGAGAGAAGCAGCAGAAGATACACTCGTGCCTGCAGAACACCAGTGGCGGCAGGAGCCCCAGAAGTAACAGGAGCATCAACCCTGGAAGAAGCTGCAGCACCAATCCCAGAAGTAGCAGCGGCACCACCACCACCACCAACCCAGCAGTAGCAGTAGCAGGAACAGCATCAACAGTAGTACTGGTAGCCCCTGAAAAATGACAAGATTTTAGGAGATATTCTCATGTGTGTTGATAAATTAACCCTGTGTGTGTGGAAAAGTTCAATACAGACCTTAAGTAACTCCTAAGGTAATGGTGCCATGGAGGAATGCTTTCTAGTGCTGGCACTTTTAGGACCAGACAGAGGAGCTGCCTGATTATACATTCTTCAATCCTGCCCCTAACACCCAACAGGAGAATGGTGAACTATGGAAGCTTTGCAGTCCAATGGGGTCATGTTCTGAAAAGCCTGGGGAGGTGGCGGCTGAATCAGTAGAGAGGACCCAGATTTGAATCCTGGCTGGGACAGGGAACGGTTTAAGGATTTCAACTGCATAAAAGCAGACTTATCTACAGTACATCAGAAAACCAATCGACATGTCATAAAAATACCCCTGCTAATACCAATACACCAGAGAGAGAGAGAGTTAAGGTTAGCTGTCTGGCTCAATTTGCTGGTTATACAAATGTCCCTCGAGTACTTCCTTATCACCAGAGGGGAAGATGGTGGACCAAAGCAGATGGGCAACTTCATGCCTGCAGTCCACAGAGTTCCCATTTCAGATGAGCCTGGGGCCACAACAACTACAACTACTACAGTTCAAGTGAGTAGTGGAAAATCCACTTCACAGGAAGAAAACCAACTTTGATAAACATCTATCAACCTACCTAACACAGTGTATAAAGATGACAATGACAATAAAAACAACAATAATAAAAATAACAATAATAATAATAATAACAATAATATTAATGTCATCACCCCAAGCATTTTTTCCCATGTGGGACAAGGCTGTTGTTGTTGATCAACCCCAGTCAGTCTGGATGAGTGGACCCACAACCACAGGCAAGCAACTGCCCCTGCAAGGTCATCCCATAGGAAGTTGGTACTGATGTTGGAGAGGAGGAAGAAGCTTGCACTGAGAAGGGGAAATGGAAGCAGAAGATGATGAGACTGGCACCAAAGGAGGAGGAGGATGGTACTGAGAGGGGAGGAGAAAGAAGAGGATGGCACTATGAGAAAAGGAGGGGGAAGAGAATTGCACTGAGAGAAGAGGAGGAGGAATATGAGTATGAAGAGGATGGGACTAACAGAGGAGGAGGAGGAGGAACATGAGTATGAAAAGGATGGGACTAACAGAAGAAGAAGGAGAGAAAGAGTTTACCTAGTTTACCAAGTTGTATTTACCTAGTTGTGATATACAAGAAATGAGCTATGCTCGTGGGGTCCTGTCTCTGTGTCTCAACCAGCCAAACTTTGCTTTAAACTCATTTAAGTTTTTGGACTGGACGATCTTTTTGCCCAGGCTACCTGCACTGGTCAATGCATCAACATGGAAAACTGTATTTCTTGATATCCTTCAAGCAACTTGTCTTTGTCAATTTCTTCCATGTCCTCTTGTTACTTCCCCATCCCATACAAACAGGTCTTCTCTGTTGTTTTTGTCTACTCCCATCATGGCCCTCAACACTGCATTCATTTCGCCCCCCCTCTCTTCTGTCTGCTAAGGAAGGCAGACCCAGCTTTTCTAGTCTTTCCTTGTATGATAGATCTGTCAGGCTTGGGAGTATCTTGGTTGCTGTAGTTTGTATTCTCTCAGTCTTGTTTAAATCCTTCTTTTAGTATGGGGACCACACCATGGCCACATATTCCAACCTGAGGTGGATCATAGCCACTACCAATTTTTTTATCAAGTTCTCATCCATGTACTGAAATGCCACTCTTATGTTTGTCAAAAGCTTGTAATTGTCTCTATGACAATCTTGTTAGTGTCTTTCAGGTAACAAATTATCCTGGACCAACATTCCCAGGTCCTTCTCTTCACTCGCTTTTGTGACTGGTTCCCTTCCCACCAAATAATTCAGTGATGGCCTCTTAGTACTTTTACTCATTTCCAATATTTTGCACTGAATTTTTCCCATACCCGGCTTCAATCGTAAATCCAGTCCAGATCTTCCTGCAGCATTTTAGTCCTCTTCAACTTTGCTCTCCTCATGACCTTTGCATCATGTGCAAATTGACTTGTATAACTGTTCATTCAATCCACCACATCGTTTACATAAATCAGGAACAATACAGGCACCAGCACCGAGCCCTGTGGAACTCCACTTCTTGTTACTTCCCTCCACCCTGACATCCTGTCCTTTACTACTGTCCTCATCTGTCTATCTCTCATGAAGTCCAGTCTCTCATCCACTCCAAGAGGTTCCCCTCCAGCCTTCCTATATGCTCCAATTTCCATTTTAGTCACTTATGAGGTACCTTGTCAAAAACTTTCTCCAGATCTCGGTACACACAATCCACCCAACTATCTCTCTCCTGTAGCATGTCAATCACCCTTGAGTAGAAGCTCAACAAATTAGACACACGACCTCTCTTTTCTGAATCCAAACTGACTTTCTGCCAATGTCCACCTCCAGATATTTTATCCATCTGTCTCTCAGGATTCTCTCGCACAACTTTGGGACCATGCTGGTCAGGGTCACTGGCCTATAATTCAGGGGTTCTTCCTTATTCCCTCCTTTGTAAAGTGGTACCACACCAGCCCCTCTTCCATTCCCGAGGCACTTTCCCTTCTTCCAGAGAACACACAATTAATCTGTGAATCTTATCTGCCAGTTGTAGTCTGTATTTAGCACCCAATTAGAAATCCCATCAGGCCCTGGTGCCTTCCTTACATCTTGAGTTTCCAGTAGTTTATACACTTCCTGCACTTCAACTTTTATATCTTAAACACTAAATTTCCAGCCACTCACTCCCCCTCCACAAAATCACTTTCTTTAGTGAAAACTGATTGGAAGCTTCTGCTCATTATTTCAGCTTGCATTACCGCACCTTTGTAGATCTTTTCTTCTACTCTCAGCTCATTGATTCCTTCCTTGTGTTTCAATCTGCCACTGACAAACCTATTAAACAATTTAGGTTCTTATTGACACTTGTCAATTGTACCTCTTATAAAGTTTCTTTCTTTCTCTCTACAGATTCTTGTATATTCATTTCTAGTTCTTTTGTATTCTTCCTTTGTTCTACTGCTACCTCTCTTTCTCCACTTGGTCCAAGCCACATCCCTTTCTCTTTTTTCTATCATACACCTTCTACTGAACCAATACTTTTTCCAGTTCTCTCTCTCACTCTTGGCACACCGACATATTTTCCCACACCTGAGTTGTAAAACCTAGAAGGATATCCCACTTCTTCTGCGTTTCTCTGAATTCTCTCCGATCCACTTCTTTGAAATATTACCTCAATCCGGTAAAGTTTGCTTTCCCAGAGTTGCAGCTTCCATGTCTGTATAGCTTATCTCTAGGCACCACATTCCCTTCAATCATTTGAAAATCAATCACTACATGATCACTTTTTCCTACAGGACACATGTTTCAGAAATTTTATTATGTCAGGTTCTTTGGTTAGCAGTAAATCTAGTCTTGCTGGTGTATCATCACCTCTAAATCTTGTCTCTTCTTTGATCCACTGGGTCATTACATTACTCATTGCTATATTTAACAGTATACCATACTGTCCCACGAATCTTCACTAGCTCCTGAGTCCCACTCCTCCCAGTTCACTTCTTTAAAATTAAAATCACCCACCAGCATAATACTGTTGCTTTTCTCAATCACCTTCTGTAGGTGTCTAATCATGTCTGACGACATCTGGTATTCATCCTCATTCCATACTCTTGTCTATGAGGGGACATATGCGGCTGCAATGTCTTTCTTGCCTTTCCTTCTGGTTTCTATTTTCATATTTATCACTTCTGCTGTACTCTCTCTCACTTTCACATTATCCACATCTATGCTGTTCTTCACTGCTATCATCACTCCTCCTCCTGCTTCTTCTTTTCTATCTATTCTCCATAGTTTGTAGTTGCCATCTATCATTTGGCTATCAATATCCTCTCTTAACTTGGTCTCTACAAAGCACATAATATCTGGCTCACTTACTTTCAAGAAATCTTTAATTTCTAGTCTTGCCATGATTAAGCCATCTGCATTAGCATATGCCACTTTCAGTCTTTTACATTGTTTTTTATTCTATCCTTCCCCCTTCCTCTCTCCATCAGTACCACTTCCTCAATTTCTGATCCATAACTTTCCAACAGAACTCTGTCTTCTCTTTCTCTGTTCTCTGGTCATTTTTTTCTTTAGCTACCTTGACTAGCTCCTTTATTTTAGCTCCTTCTTCCTCATTTGCATCTCTCCTACTCCAAACATTCTTGAGCCCCTCTTTCTGCTAGTTTTCATATCTTGTTAATGATCTCACCTGTGACTGAAACATAACTTTTAGTGACCGTGCCCCTCCCTGCTCGTATTTTCCCAGCCTAAAGACCTCTCCAATCTCTTCTTGAGCTTCGTTGATGCCCTCCATAACTATTGATACTATCTCTTTAGCCCTTTTCAGTTCTTCTCTTTCCCTTTCTGATCTTATTGACAGAGGTTTTTCTTTCGATCCTGATGCATCACGCATTTTTTCTCGTCTGCTACATCCCTGACTAAAGATTCTCTACTTTTTGGTACCTTAACCACTTCCTTTTCTACCTTTTCCTGGTTTTCCTTCCTCTGCTGTTTTAAAATCTTTAGATTATTTTTCCTTCCTCCTGCATTTTCTTCCACCTCTTGTGCTCTTCCTTGATTTCCGAGTTGTGATCATCATGCATCTTGTTTTTTATTCATACCTGTCATGTTTACTTTTCATCCTGTCCCTTTCCTCTTCCAGCCTCTTATTTCCCCTCTTGGGCAGTTTTATTTCATTTGTAACTGCTTCATGCTCTCTTGTAATTCTGTTACTTTTCCCTCTTGCTCAGCACTACATTAGCAGATGGTCTCTGACTCTCTTAATACCTTAACCTCCCTCTCCTGTTCTGAGGTCCATTCCAATCTCTCTCTCATTACTGCCCATACATGTTTTAATTTGGGGGCACTCCTCTCAGCCATTCTCTCCACACCTACTACTCTTGTTTTGGTCAGTTTAATACTCATTTTGCTTCGGTCTTCACTGGAGAATTCTGTGAATTTGCTTTCACTGGATGTACATCATCCATCCATCCATCATCCAAGTCTTTGTCACCCCATAAGGAGCATTAGAACTCGGGGCTAGGCAAGTTGGTCCTGACATTTAAGATGAGAGTGACCAGCCTCACTCATCCCTGGGTGGCATTATGTGAGCAATAAACCCCGACCACCCCTTGGATATATAAGCCTACACAGGCTCACGCCAACTGGAGCACCTTAATTACACACTAAACCACCAGGTGCTGTAATTTGGTTATATGGTTACCACCCAGTGTAGTAAATGGTTTCCTGGTGTACAGGAAACCATTTGGCTTGTCACTCTGTAGAGCTGCCCATAGGCAGAAGGAAGAGGAAAGAATGAAGGAAAGAAAGAAGTGGGAGTGAAAAGTCACCCATAGGAAGAAGAATGTGGAAAGAAAGAGGAAAGAAGGAGACAGAAGAGGAAGGATGGAAGAGAGGAAAGGGCAGACACCCAAAGCAGCACTACACTGAGTGAGTGGATGGTGAGCACCCCCACTTACCACAAAAACAATGGTCTACTTCTTTCCGCCATCAAGCAGCCATACAAAAATCTGAACCGCCACTGTGTCTTGTACTCTTATTTGACCGAATTCTCCAGCTTTTTTTTCACTAATTTCAGACAAGACCACCACATGCACTCAATTCACATAATCACAACAGGCAGACCTCCTTTCGCCGCTGATTAAGAGTTATTTCCCCATGTGTGTGTGTGTGTGTGTGTGTGTGTGTGTGTGTGTGTGCGCGCGCTTAGAAATGGCACTTAGTGTCATATTTGTGTTGGTTAAGAATACTCCCTAGCACCTTTAACTCAGCAATTTTTGCAGCCTAATTTAACTTAAGGTTCTACTGTAAGCAATCTAAATCTCTTTAATATTGATGCTATTTCTAAAGAGAATATTAATGTATCAGGTAATGGTATAGGTATGGAAATGATGCTAGAAAGCCTCCTATGCAAACAAAAATATAGGCCTTATGATGAAACTCTGGTATGTTATGTGGCATGAAGGAAAAATAAAGAAAAAAGCAACTGCAAAGAATGACAAGTCTATGTTATGAGAGAGAGAGAGAGAGAGAGGATGCATAAGGCAGCAGAAGTTATAGTTACAGACCACTCAAACCAGTAAATATACTTAATACCTCATACAAGCCATTTACCATGTCACTCATAGTTGGCTGGAGAATATATTTAGTGCTGTTCTATTATATATCTATATATATATATATATAAACATTGTGTTGTTCTCTGCATGAGGTAAAAAAAAAACACACACACACACAGAGGGAGAGAGAGAGAGAGTGAGAGAGAGAAATTCTGAGTAATCTGTTTTCTATCTCAGAAAATAAAATACTGTGATTTCTCTGTAGCTACACTTCAGAATAAATCTTACTTCACATAAATATAAACTGAAAATATTCAGCAAAATGATAGATACTAACCCATAAGGTGGTTGCCATGGTAAAGTCTGTCAATTTGGTCTCAATTAATCACCAACAAGATGCACTTGCTGATGCAATACCCAATCAGCTAACCAATCATTTGTTGGTAAATACATCATCATCATCACCATCACCATACTCAGCCAACCAATCAACTATGGGTAAATTTCAACACTGAGAAACAAATGCAGCAAAGGGTCAGATTCATATACTAACCTCTTCAATCTGGTGATGTATTTATCTTTTATTCTTGCTGCTACCAGATTAAACTGTTTCCACATTTGCCATGTACCCTAGTAATGGTAGGGTTAATGAAGTATACTGTTATTACCAACCAGTCCAAGTCTCTCTGTGTCAAAATGAAACAGTCAACAGAGAAGGAACAGAAAAACAGAGAAAAGTCGCCATGCCATACCCACAGCTAGAGGGTGGTGAATATATTAAATGCTGTTCCATATCCATGCTATAAAATGAAATCAATATCCAGAGCTTTTCCCATTAAAAAATGAAAAATTATCATCCAGAACTTTTCCCACCTATGGATATGGTGAGGTATACGTCAAGAGGGCGGGAAAACTCAGAAGTATGGGAAACAACCAAAGTCTGCCCAATTAACCCTTTGAGATTCCGATGGTGATTTCAATCGTCATTTCAGATCCAACCTCAGAGATTCCGATGAAGCTTTTAATTGTCATTTTAAGAAACTTTTGTAAAATATTCACCATAAATCGCATTTATGCGTTGTAACAGAGAGAGTCAAGTGTGACATCACGGAATGGTTGCTCTATGCCTGGCAGGTACTGCACAGCTGGTCTGACTCATGGCTTCGTTTCTTTATCACTATATTCTTGGTGAACATTTTTCTACAGGAAGGTATAAAATTATTGTTTTTTGCCTAACTTCATCACTATGACTTTTTATTTTATTCATTTTCCTTTTTGGAACATACTAGGATAAAGTACAACTATTCAGCTTCAAAATAACACCACAACCAGCATCCTATCATAAAAAGTGTATTTGCACTGACCGATCAAAGAAAAAGATTCCAAAGCGAATGTGCAGCCGAGACTAAAAGAAAATTATGCATCTCTTTCCTTTCACTTTACTGCGCAATAAAATGCAAAAATTATATATACATACAGTAGGCGTGGAAAGTATTGACTTTTTTTGCCGACGTCATTCTTTTTCGCATTAAGTGAAGTAGGGTCAATACTACCCTCCCCTGTGATGCGAAATGAGCTGACGCTTTTTCAACGGGAGCTGGCAACCCTGCTTGATAGGTTTGGCGCCACAGGAGCAGGCTCAGTAATGTTTGGGCAGCCACAGGAGAAGGATTGTCTCTGTGTTTGATGCACCACGAGGGCATGTTTTGACTCAAATAACACAGTTATTTGGTTACCTACCACATTCTCATCATGCCTAAAGTAACCACAAGCAAGGACAAATGTGTGGAAGTGATTAATTTATACAAAGCTGGCCACAAACTCCCATTTATTGCAAATCAGATGGTGTTAGACTGAGGACAGTGCAGAGACTGGTGAAGCGGTTCAAGGACAGAGGGGAGGCCATTCCTCCCACTCCCCTTCCCAAGCCTGGGAGACCTCGTAAGACAACCTTCAGGACCAGTCAGCTGATCTCAAGGCAAGTTAGCAAGTATCCAAGGCTAACAGCATGGGATTTAAAAGAAAAGAGCCCACAGCTTCTGGCAGATGTGTCTGTCAGAAGTGTGCAACAGCTGTTGCATGACGATCTGGGCTACAGGAGTTTTTGTGCTCGTAACAAACCACTGCTAACTGCACTTCAGAAGAAAAAGAGAGTAAATTTTTGTAAGAAATATCTTGCCTGGAGTGAGAAGCAATGGAAAACTGTGCTTTGGAGTGATGAGTCAACATTTACTGTCACTGGTACCCCTTCATCACGAGTGTACCGCAAACCAGGCAGTGACCCCCTGGATCCTAAGTACACTTCCAAGTTTGTTAAATACCCAGCCTCACTCATGGCTTATTATGGTGTTGGTAGGTTGGTAATTCTACCTGCAAATGAAAAAGTGAACCAGAACAATTATTTGGAGCTCTTATGTGATGTTTTAAGTGACTCTTTTGATAAAACCAAGGCAAGAGTATTTATGCAAGATTCTGCCCCTGCACATGTTGCAAAGTCAGTGAAACAATGGCTAACAGACTGTGAGGTTCCCTTTATTCGAGATTGGCCCGGAAACAGCCCAGATATCAATCCCATTGAAAATTTATGGGCGCACATGAAGCGGCAGCTGCGTAGTATGGACACATCATCTTTGCCTAAACTTGAGGCTGCAGCTATGGAGCAGTTTTAGTCCGTCTGTTCTGCAAAACTACGCCATCAGTCTCCCCAGACGCCTTAAGAAGATAATAAAGGTGAAGGGGAATGCCAGTAAATACTAAATTCAATGGTGAGTGTTAATTTATTTGTTTCTCCTTGCTAACCACAAGAATGTTTTCTTTTTTTAAGATGGCGTCAACACTTTCCGCGCCTACTGTATATATATATATANTCCCATTGAGAATTTATGGGCGCACATGAAGCGGCAGCTGCGTAGTATGGACACATCATCTTTGCCTAAACTTGAGGCTGCAGCTATGGAGCAGTTTTAGTCCATCTGTTCTGCAAAACTATGCCATCAGTCTCCCCAGATGCCTTAAGAAGATAATAAAGGTGAAGGGGAATGCCAGTAAATACTAAATTCAATGGTGAGAGTTAATTTATTTGTTTCTCCTTGCTAACCACAAGAATGTTTTCTTTTTTAAAGATGGCGTCAACACTTTCCGCGCCGCGCCTACTGTATATAATCATATTTATCAGGTCAGTGACTAACCTCACCCCAGTATCTCCTGAGGCCTTCAACATTTCAGCAGTCAACCTAGACACACCTGCTGCCTTCCCCACCCGCATCCTGCCTATTGTCTGACTCACAGCAGCAGCGTCAATCAAAGGCCAAGGGCCAAACACTGGATCAGCTGGCTCCAAACCTTCTCTATCCCAATCACACTCCTCATTCAACAATCGGCTATAATGCTCCCTCCATGCATCTTTAATATCCTCACTGTTCACCACAACCCTTCCATCATCATTCTTCACACACTGCTCACATACAATGTCACGATTATCCCTCTTCACCTGATTTGCCACCCAAAAAATCATATTTTTCCTTTCTCCATGAATTAGATTATCAAGTAAAAGTCTCTGTGACTCAGACTTCGCCCTGTATACCTCTCTTCTAGCCCTGCACTTGGCAGCCAAGGACTCCTCCCTGTTACCACCATTCTTCCATTCCCGGAAAAGCCTTCTTTTCTCCTTAACTGCAGCTTCTACACCCTCATCCCACCACCAAGTTACTTTATGTCTTGGTGGGCCTCTTGTCCAACCGCATATTGCATCGGTAACTCTCAAGAGGTTGTTCTTAAGGGCCCTATACTGTTCATTAATGCCTCTATCTACAGCTTCCTGTTCAGCCACCACTCTCCTCATCTCACTATAAAAGGCATCCCTTACTGATTGGTTTCCCAGCTTCCATATTTTCCTCCTAGGTACATATGTCCTCCTTCTCATCACTCGTTCCTTAAGCACCATGTCACAAATCAACAGTTTGTGCTGCTGCACACACTCCTCGCTTCCTATAACTTTAACATCCCTCACTAATCTCCTATCAACCCTCCTTACCAGAAAATAATCTATCTGGCTACTATTTCCCCCGGACTCGTACGTAATCAATCTACTCACTCTTTTTCTAAAATGTGTGTTGCACACAATCATGTCCATAGCCTCCCCAAACTCGAGTATTCTTTCCCCTTCCGCATTCCTCACACCATATGCACATCCTCCATGAACTCCTTCATAACCTTGAGCTGCTTCACCCACATGACCATTTAAATCCCCTTCCAGAACCACTACCTCATCATCACCCATACCACTCACTACATGTATTAAATCATCCCAAAATCTAACCTTCTCTGCATCATCCAATCCTACCTGTGGAGCATATGCCAATATAATTGAAATCAATTTCTGCCCAATTAAAATTTTCACTACTAATATCCTATCACTTACTCTCATAACATTCACGACATATTCCACCTATTTCTCTGCAACCAACACCCCCACACCCCCATATCTGTCAGTTCCCCCCTGCCAAAACATATATACTGTATATACTGTACAAGTATACATAAATATATATATATACTGTATATATATATACAGTAAACCCTTCACAAGTCGAACTATATGGGGCTCTACCCTGGTTTGAATTACCGAATTTTCCGTCTTACCAAATTTTCACCCCCCAAAATTACCAAGACAATACTTATTACTTGCCCTTTCAAAACTAAATTAAAGGAGCATATAGCCTATAAATAAATAAGTTATGAAAAAAAAAAAACAATTTAGTGCTGGGTGTATTTTCATTTTGTTCTTGCTGCCACCAGACGATTTAATTCAGTGTGGGGAGGATCTGTGGAAGTGCACAGGGTTGGTACAGCCTTCGTTAACCCCTTCAGTACATGAGTTCAGTCCTGAGTGCCATAAAATCAGCTGGAGGAAGCGTAAATTAAGGTAGAAATAGATGTTATGGTACTGAAGTGGTTAATTGGTAGAAAATCATTCACAGAGGCAGTATACAGACCCGCCGGCAGCATGTGTTGGAGATGGATTTTCACCCCCCACATTGCAAAAACAATACTTATTACTTATCTTTTCAACACTAAAGTAAAGGAGCATATACATTGTATAAATGAATAAAGAAAGACAACAAAGAAACAGTTCAGTGCACCTAATTTACCTTTCATAAGAGGCAGTACAGATTCGTCGGCAGTTTGTTTTGGAGACGAAGGTGGCTGAGTTCACAATTTAATGTAACATTCTAAACAGTACCCAGTATTTATTTAACTGAACATTAAGAACTAAACTTAAATGGATCACTATAACAGACTGCAATGTAACACTTGCAGTAATAATAGTACTGAACTTTAATCATGATCACTTAACACTAAGTCACATGCCCTTTTTTTTAGCTTTATTCCCTTATGACTAGAGGTGCCAGTATCACTTCTTTTATGCTTTGAACCTTCCATGGCAAGGCATAAGGCAAAACAAGAGCACTGCTCAGCACTAGATGACAGTATGAATGGCGCAACTACCGTCTCCAAAGGCAAGCAGCTGACTGGCGCCACATGTCCGCCTGGTGCCATTTCTTCCCCTACCTCCGCATTTCGGCCTACTTATATACGTGGTCTCGACCTGAGTTCGTCTAACTGAAGATTCCGTCTTCTAAAAGTTCGGCTAGTGAAGGGTTTACTGTATTTATATATATATATATAATTTTATATATATATATATATATAAATAAATATATATATATCTATATATATATCTATTGCCGGACGCCTTAATCCCGAACGGGGTGGCCACAAACAAATCGCCTCCATGTCACTCTATCCCCTGCCATTTCACTACCACGCTCCCAACTCACACCCCCCTCTCTCATATACCTCTCCACTCCATCCCTCCATCTCATCCTCGGCCTCCCCCTCCCTCTCGCCCCCTCCACCTCACTCACATACACTCTCCTCATCAGTCTTTCACTCTCCATCCTCTCCACATGTCCAAACCACCTTAACGTGTTTCTCCTAATGCTTCCCATCACGTCCTCAACCACACCACAACGCTCCTTCACTTCCTCATTTGTTAGTCTGTCTCTCCATGTGACTCCACATGCTCCTCTCAAATAACTCATTTCCACTGCTCTCACTCTTGACTTCTGTCCTTCCAACAGGGTCCAAGCTTCACTTCCATATGTCAGAGTTGGTATCACAATACTGTCATGTAACAACTTTTTCACTTCCATGCTCACCTCCCTGTTTCTTATCACTGCTTTCAACGAACCAGCAACCTTCCTTCCCTGCTGCACCCTTTCGAGCACTTCACCCTCCAGACTTCCATCCTTACTCATCACACTGCCCAAGTACTTAAATTCACTCATATTCTCCATATCCTTCCCAAATGGTATAATAATACTGTACTGTGCACTGAAAAACATGTCTTTTACTTGTCTTATTGTGGTGAACATAGCTGAAGTGGTCAGGCAGTCCGGACTGCTTTCTGGCTTTATCAGACTTTTTCCGATATATAGGAGTTTAGTCCGGTAGCTCCTCGAGTCCGATAAAAGCGAATTCCGGTCTATTGAAGTCCATTATATCGAGGTTTTACTGTATGTAAATAAATGACGGGGAATCATCCTGACGCTGAAAAGTCCTAACAGCAAATTGTCTTGTTACTGTTATGATGGCCTTGCCGAAAGCGAATGCGGCGCTCTGCAGCGTGCCCATTTCGAATTTTTCGTTTTTCCTCTCACTTCACTTTTCGTATCATCAAGACAGATACCTTGTGTATTGAATTCCTCGCTTTCGTGACATCGAAAATTCGTACATCAGGTTTTCGCTTATCGAGGACTCACTATACTGAAACTGTTATTGTGAGGATACAGCAGTTCTGGCCCAAGAGACCCTCTTATCTTCAGGTCCAGGTTGGGCCAACAGCTGTATCCTCACAATAATCATTTTCAGTATGTGGGAATAGTTCACCTGAACAATTCACAGCAAGAAAGTTACATACATCTGTGATAAATGATGAAAGTTACTCTTCTAGAATATGTGGAGATATGAGTTTTGACTCGACCTGGACCCTCGTATCGTCAGGACGAAGTCGAGCCAACACTCATATCCGCATAACAAACTTGAATGATTCCAGCATATAAATACACGTCACGCAGAGAGATACAGTAGTGGGTCCTCATAAGTCAGGGATGTGTCCAGTCAACGAGAGAAATTCTTTTCAAACTTCCCAATACAATACAAGCCTGAGATCTCTTATCTCTTAACACTAGGGTTAAGAGATGATGGATAAGCTTTAATAACCATATACAGTATAATCATTATTAAATGACTGGCGTAAGATATGTCTTGCACATAACAAACTAGCAGGCTCGTATTGTACAGGGGTGCCTAAAACAAATTCCTGCTTTCCATGTACAACTGCTGAGAGTAATAATGATCCAATGGCAGGTTGAATGATTACAAAAATTTTAACATTAATTCTGAGAAATACATTGGGCTTGATCATAATCCTTGACTTCAGAAGGTGCTGGTTACACTGATTAAATATTATATGGAAATGGATCAATACTGAAGTGATTGCAATACTGTACTGTCAACTTTTCCATTTAGCTGGTACTGTAAATCTGGACAAATTGGTGGACTATACTGCATACATGTAAGAATGGAACTCAAATGGCACAATAATTTAATTTGTAAACTTCTTCCATCTGATGTATTGTTTTAGTTTACTACTGCAATTACCAGACAATTTTATTAAACTTATGAAGCCTCTCATACTCCATCTAACCTCTCTTGTTTTAAAAGTTTAATACTCCATACATCCATCCATCATCCAATCCTATGTTGCCCCATGAGGAGCGTAGCAGCCCGGGGCTAGGCATGTTGGTTCTGACATTTAAGATGAGAGTGACCAGCCTCACTCATCCCTGAATGGCATTACATGAGCAATAACCCCAACCACCCCTTGGATACAAACTTTCATCAGCTCAATCCAATTGGAGCACCGCAATTACCCACAAAACCACCAGGCGCCATAATTTGATTATATGGTTACCACTCAGCATAGTAAATGGTTTCCTGGTGTACAGGAAACCATCCGGCTTGTCATTCAGCGTAGAGTCACCCACTGGCAGAAGGAACAGGAAAGAATGCATGAATGAAAGACAAAGAGGGGGAGTGTAAAGTCACCCATAGGCAGAAGGACGAGGAAAAAATGAAGGAAAGACAGAAAAGGAAGGAAGGAAAGGAGGGAGGAGAGGAAAGGAGAGTCAACTGTTCAATTCCCCATATTTCCTGCACCAGCTGTATGGAAAAAGCTGTGATATTTTGTAACATCTCTTACTTACGAGGGCTAATGATCATATTATTAACATGAGTGCACAAAGGTGTAAGCAAGTCCACAGATACTGATGATCATTTATGAAGCACATAGAATTATTCTTTGGTCATTTTATGAAGCACCTGTAATTATCTTTTACAGTACAAAACACCTGTATTTTTAGAATGACTGGCCTGAAAACCACATTTCAGTGTAACCAGCAATAATACAGAAAGGTTAGACATGGTCTATCATTATAACATTTATGAAACAATTGCATGTAGCCTGCATCCCACACTGCAGAATGTAGTCAGCAAAGGTACTGTGGTAAGGGATGTTCTACATCGCATGCCTCAGAAATCATTATAAAAAATTCACAACATATTCACAACTTCATGGTCTCAATTTTAATAATATGGCCTTTACTGTACTGTACTCTTAAAATGAGCTGCTGAAAAAGAATATAATTTTTATCATGGTACAGTACTTGAGAGTAATAAAAGACATCCAGCACATAAAGCCACTCTAAAGGTGAGATGAACTCCAAAATCTGGTGAACATGAGCATGAGTTCAGTAAGTTCCAAAGCAATGGAAGCTGACAGACATTACAGGCTGATGGATTTTGTATGCTAAGGGGATAACAGTTACTGCTTTCATCTATACCAGTTACAGGATTATACTCTTTTCAACTTAACCTTGCACAGATTTTTTCCTTTTGTAGTTTATTTTCTGTAGCTCAATGGCAGAAAAAGACAATGCTGTGGCTCTACATCCTTTCCAAACCATTAACCATTCAAAATGAATAGAAGGATATTAAAGATGTGAAAAGAGTATAGTCAGATGTTGCAATGGTTCTCTTATGTAGGTAATCTGTTCTTTCACTCAAACTTGTTTTATAATTTAGTTGTTGGTAGGTCAATATCACTTATGTTACTTGAATAATAAGCTTGTGATGAATTAATACTTTATATTCACTTAAGGAAACTTGATTTATTATACAGTTTTAAAGTAAGAAATAGGTTTTTCTGGGTTACAAAACCCTGTCATTACCTGAAGGTATCATTACATTCAGTGCATGGATGGTGGAGGCTAATGTCCAGCAGTGTCTCTCATTCCTCTCTCAAAGGACTTATGAAGCAGCATGGGTGTGGTGTGTTGGTGTAGGTGAAGATTTTCCAACCAACCATCACTTACTCTGCAAAACAAATACAAGATTAGATATTGTCCTATTAAAAGTTGCTTGCTATTCATTATACAGGTGTTCTGAGGTCAAAAATGAGTTTTACTGTGCCCCTTCAGTCCTTACTAGAAATACAGCTCAGAACTGTTTCACTTCATAGCAGCATTTTCCTTGCACATAGCACAGACTTTCAAGTGCAGACTGGAGGGGGGGGGGATGCAGTACACAAGTCATCTTCACTGAAAATGACCTTTTCTCTCTCTCTCTGCTCCCTTCAAATTATTTAATTCTCTGTCACTGAAGTATAGAGTTGAGATTCCTGTGCTATGAGAAATCTGGTATAAGTGATACCAGATACGAGATGCACACTACTGTACAGTACAGTATGACCTCACTACAATGGACTTCAGTACACCGGAAGTTGCTTTTTTCGGAGTCAGGGAGCCGACCGGAATTATTTCTTATATACAGTATCAGAAAAACTCCGAAAAAGCTAGAAGCGGTCCAGACTGCCTAACCTCACAGGGGGGTGGCCATATGGTCGGCGCGGTTTGTGTGTTCGTGCATTGGTTGGTGGTGGGCTGGCAGCGTAGCTGTTGTTCCAAGTGTACATACAGTACAGTATTTGAAGTGTTTATAATTAAGTTATACCCATAATGTTCTTTCTAAATGCTAAAAAATTAGAAAAGGGGTCTGCATTAATATTAAGACATCAACTTTAATCTCACGGCGAGAGGTATGTGTGCTCCTGCTTCGGTTCATGGTCACCTTGCGATGTAACTATTTTTCCTCCACATCATTTCCCCCCAACGTCATTTTCCCTAAGTCCCTGATATTACTGCTCGATGGTGACAGGTGATAAGTGAAATATACAGACAGAGTGATCGTATTTGTTTGTAAGATTGCAAAAATTAAGGTGTATAAAGTGTACAGTACAGTATTTGAAAAATGCTTAAAATTAAATACACCACACGGCACATACAGTACAGTATTTGAAGTGTTTATAATTAAGTTATACCCATAATGTTATTTCTAAATGCTAAGAAATTAGAAAAGGGGTCTGCATTAATATTAAGACATCAACTTTAATCACACGGCGAGCGGTTCGTGGTGAGCTGACGACGTAACTATTTTTCCTCCACATCATTTCCCCCCCTCGTCATATTCCCTAAGTCCCTTGATATACAGCTCGACGGTGACGAGTGATAAGTGAAATACACAGAGAGAGTGATCGTATTTGTAAGATTGTAAAAATTAAGGTGTATAATGTGTACAGTACAGTATTTGAAAAATGCTTAAAATTATACACACACGGTACAGGCTACAGCTCCGATTCCCATCCACAATTCAGCTCTTTTCAGTGAAAACAATTAGGACAATGATTCACTGTTCCTTGATGATGACCCTGAAGATAATGGGAAATGATTCTGAAGGATTTGCTCTGAAAAATCCTTCATCATGTGCCAAATGATAACACCAGGCAAGATGGGGGAGTAGAGTGAGCCAAGCGAGTCTGAATGGTTCCGTAAGAAAACTTTTTTTTTTTTTTAAATTATTAGTTTTATTGAGTCCAAGCCTTGCTTAAATTTTACTATGTCATGCAATAAATTATTTATATTGGAATTTGAGAAAAAAATAAGAGGCAATTGAGATATTACCACAAGTCAAAATGAACTGGTGGAGGTGAAGCAGGATGGTGGCCATGATGCTTTTAATAAGCGAAAATATCTTATTTTGTGTTATATATACGGCCATTATCGAGTCTAAACCTTGCTAAAACTATACTGTGTAATGCAACAAATTATTTTTAGTGGAATTTTAGAAAAGTTAAGGATCAAAAGGGATAGAAGGAACTGGTGGGGTGATGCAAGATGGTGGCTATGACACTTCATGTATGAAAAATATCTTCCTGTGAGTGTTACAATGGCCTTTATCGAGTATAAACCTTACAAAAACTGCACTGTGTTATGCAATAAATTATTTATGGTGGCTTTTGAGAAAAGTTAAGAGGCAAATGGGTTAATGCCCCGATTTAGAGGGAAATGGTGGAATGAAGTAGGATTGTGGCCATGACTCTTTTCATGTATGAAAATATCTTAGCTGGGGGAAATCCCTAGGTCGCTTTTTTCGGAATATCGCGTTTTTCGGAATGACTTTGGCCCCAATTAGTCCGTTCTAGTGAGGTTTTACAGTACTTGGTTAAGATGGTTACGACATGTTGGGCGGAAAAGGAAGGGTCAGAGTTATGAATACAGGCAGGAAGAAGACCAAGAAAGACCTGAGATAAGGTCTTATGTGGTGATCTTTGGGACATGAGTTTAGTAAGGGACTTGTTAATGTTACACATAGTGAGCAGCTATAAAGTGAAAACACTTACAAAATTAAGCATGGTCTGTGGCTTGTAATCACAAGGTAATGTTTGGAGAGACCTAAGAGTATGTATTATAATGGCTGGCTTTCAAAAATCTTGACAATGAATACTATATGTAACCTCTCCAGTTCAAAAATAATAAAATGTAAATTCATCATACTGAAACTCCTTCTTTACCAAAATGCACTTGACAGTACATGCGTACTTCCATTCTTTAAGCCACTGAGGTACCGAGAAAATTTTGGAAGTACTGTACACATGTACTTCCAAACATCATGGTTGTCTGCACGGTTTTGCTGCCTCGGTATGGCTCTTATAATCCTTCCACGAGGTTTTCAGCTGCAGTAAAAGCTGGACTATATGGTAAAACTCATTTTATCTCAACCAATGGTAACTTTATTATGTCATACATATGTCAAGAAACCTCATTAGTTTCGACCAATTGTAGACTGCATATATGATGTAATTTCACAGGCACCAATCAGATTATCAGCCTCCCCACCACCCACGCCTCCCCTGTGAGTCTGTGATTATTTTTCAAGTAAATTTGTGAATGATGACTTACTGCAGCTTTGGAGGGGATGTATACTCTGTGCTAAACCCCGCTGAAGACCTCGTTGTATGGAAACATGTCGTCAAGTGATGAGGAGGAGGATTTTACCCTCCATTTAGATAGTGATTTGGATGAATCTGATAATGAGCGGTTGTCTGAGGAAAGTGACGATGATTCATTGTATGAGCCGAAAGAGAGTGAGGGTAGGAACACAGATGACAGTGAAAGTTGTCAAGTGTGTCTGCCTCGAGTTCAGGCTCCTCTTCAACTCCTCACACATTTAGGTTACTGAGTGACCGTTTTTCAGACAAGAGACCAAATGATTTGCCGAATGTGGTAGGAATTTTCAGAGTGTGCATCTGGAAGCAATTTATCAAAATGAAAATCACCTCTACAACGCGTCTGATTGTTTCATGTAGTTTATGACAAACGAGACAGTGCAAAACATTTGTTCTTGGACAAATGCATGTGCAGACAAATTTTTCACTGAGAACCCAACAAAAAGCAAAAGGAATTTCAAGGGTAGGAGATGGGCAGATGTAATTGAAAGTGAGTTCTTTGTTTTTATGTTCAGCTGAACATCACCAGGCCTGGCACAACCAGTAACCCACACGTTTTCCTCTATCACATCCTAGATGTAATTGAAAGTGAGTTCTTTGTGTTTATGTTCAGCTGAACATCACCAGGCCTGGCACAACCAGTAACCCACACGTTTTCCTCTATCTCATCCTACACCCATATTCTTTTCCTATCACATCAGATTTATCCCCTCTTCCTTCAATTTCTTTTCTTCACTTCTTTAATTCTTCTTTATCGCATATGGCCTTGCCTTGCCTGGTTGCGTCTGCCTCGGAGCGCACCTGTATATGGGTCACCTCACCCACAAAGAAACCTATTATTTATTGCAAGAAATCAACATATATTACAAGGTGAGTAAATACACATATAAACTGTACCTGTGACTGTTTTCAAGCCAAAATATCTATTGGTTATTTATGTACATATATTTTAACAAAACTTATGAAAAAACAAAAATATGTAATATTTTTAATTATTTTTGGCACAATTTTTTGGGGGTTAATCTGGTCACTGATGCTCAAAAAAAAATAAATAAATAAAATGAATAACGCAAAGTTATTAACTTGGATGTGATGCTGAATGTTGTGTGGCAACTCAGTGTGTGTGTGTATGTGTGTGTGTGGGGGGGGGTGATGGCCACTGACACAGGACATGGTGCTCAGTAAAGAAGGGGTTAACCAATTCAATACGGTGATTTTTAAATTCTTACAGTGAATCCTTGATATAACGAACTAACTGGGTGGGCGGGGTCAGTCGCTATATCCAAAAGTTCGCTATATATGATGGGATCGGTATTCCCGAGGGATTACCGAAATCTGGTCACTGTATAAGGATGGTCGTTTGGTCCTACGTGCTCACACATAACCTTAACTCTATGAAGTTTTACATGGAGAATTCAAGGGTTTATGAACTTTCTTGTAAGTACAATACTGTATGAAGTAATACATGTAAATACTGTATGAATTTGCACATATAAATACAATACCTATAATAATACAGAATAATGTAGTACCTGTACTGTTACAGCAAACTTTCCATGCCAGGAAGAGATACTGTTATCACCGCGGGAGGAAGTGGGAGGCAGGGGGAGGAATTCCGGAGAGGTTAGATGCTGGCACCACATCGTACAGCAGAGCACACCACAATATACACACCAAAAATGTATTACAGTATTTCCTCATATTTCATCGAATTTTACTTTGATGCCTCATTTTATGTGTTAGAATAAAATTTTCAAGTTGTTTCACACTTCGCACTTCGACGCTACCAGTCGGCAGCAGACAATGCATACCGATGCTCATTTTTCACCTGATAACTAGCCCATCCACCCTCAACACACCGGTTTTGGAACAATTCACCATCACAACAATAACAAGACAATTCGCCGTCATTAATGAAGACAGCTATGGGTGACGCCAGAATATCATTCAAAGGTGACTACAGCGAGGAGGAAACAAGTTAATTATTGACTAAAGGTGCAACTAATAATATCCAAAGCCTATGCTATTGAACATAGACTTTGATGGATCCCCCTGAAAGATAGTTAATTAAAGTATTGATTAATTAATACTGTAATGAGTATATTTACAGAATGACAGGGAATTGTCCAGACGGGGAATCTTTTGACGGCAAATTGTTTCGGAACCCGCCGATCATGGGTAATCACATAAATCAAGTTAACTGGTTACACAGCATTATTTAATGCTTTAACTTACAAGTATATAAGAAGAGTAAATATTTAACTTACAAATACAGTACTGTGGAAAAGCAGTACAGCAAATCTTTAACGAACAAATAAACAAGGCAATATTCAGACGCCTATCAGGTAAACCGGTTATAAGACTTTATTTCTTGCTTCAACATTTTGTAATAGTACTTTAACTTGTACATAAACTTACCAGAACAGTAATGTAAATATTTAACTTACAAATTCAGTACTGTGGAAAAGCAGTACAGCAAATCACGTGATCACGTGATCAAAACAAACCATGTGCGCTGCGCTGATGTTCGAGGGTTTGCCCTTTCAAAAGCCTTTAAAACAGTTTTAATGTCTTTTCAGGTACATGTTTATTGTGTTATGCTGCTTTAGCACTAGTAAACACTCTTCATTTAATTTTGGGTAGGGCCTGTTTGGTGTTATAGTACTTTCTGATAGGGTAGGTACATGCCCCACCGCAACACTCCTCTACTTTTCCCATTGATTCTTAACTTCACACTTCAACATTTCACGGTTCACGTGGTTTTGGCGGAACATCCAACCAGCGAAAAATGAGGAAATACTGTACATGACTGTACTACGAAACTGATCAGTACTGTACAAAGTTAACATAACAATAATATACACTGTACAGTATGTACTTTACACTCTATACTTTACACTTAACACTACACTGAACACTAGTCCTCGTCAGACTCTGTGAAAATAATTTCTGGTGGCTCTCATGTCACTACTGCCAATGAGGAAGGTGTGCTGCTGCCTGATGCCAAACTTGGTAGGCTCTCTGACGAGGTTGACGCCACAGACACACTGGAGGTTTCACTGACTGTTCGTCGCATTTTCCCCACAGGCGAGGGCACTGGTCTGAAAAAGTCTGAAATTTTCTGCTGAACCTGACTGGCCTGGGTTTGTCACATCAGGTCCAGTCTGATCATTCTAAGCATCTTGTAATTCTGGCCGAGAGATCCCCCAATTTTGTCAGCCAGGGCCAGCAGTGTGTCTGCAGCATCAATGTCAGCAGAGATGGTCTCCTCTTCCTCCTAGACAGGTGGTTCTGGCAAGTTCAGCTCCTGCACAATCTCCTCTGTCTGGTGGTGGTACCCAGGCAGACTACCATCCTCATCCAGCCACTCCTCCACCTCCTCTTGAGGGACTGAGCCTTGGCAAGCTGCAGCCAACAGCTTTGCTGCCCTCGGTGGCTCATACCCCTCAAAGTCTGGCTTTTGGACTGGAGTTTTGGGGATGCGGAGGAGCTTGCACCATGCGTTACGGAGTGTGGTGACTGGCACTTGTTTCTAAGCCTCTGCCCAGTTGAGTATGCCATCCTTGATGGTGTACTTTTTGAAGTTCTCCAGTGTTTTCCTCCCCTTGGTGCCAACATATGCTTCCTCTTCCATCCCATCCTCCGTCACCACTAAACACTGCTGGAGGTACAAGTTCTGGTAATGTCTCTTGGCACTCTCTATTACCCCCTGATCCATGGGCTGAGCTAGGGAAGTGGTGTTGGGTGGCAGAAACATGGCCTTGATCTTGCCATCCTTGCTGCAGTGTTTACCAGTGGAAGGGTGGGCTGGGGCATTGTTGAGGAGGAGGATAGCCTTCACATCCTCCTTCTGTACCCCATACCAACGCTGGTGCTGCAGAACAGATGGGTTGAATGTATTGTAAAACCAGTCATGTACAATCTCTTGCATGAACAAGGAAGAAGGGTTGTTATTCAGTAGGAACCTTGTCCATTATATCCTTCAGTGCCCTAGGCTTCCTATTTTTCCCTACCACAAGTGGCTTCAGGCGGTGTGACCCGTCAGCATTAGCGCAGGCCAACAAGCAGATATGGTCCTTTACGCTCTTCCTCCCCGGAATCTTTCTCAACTCCTTCGAGGCCTGAGTGTTGGTGGGTAGAGATTTCCAAAATAAACCAGTTTCGTCAGCATCGCACATTTGGAAATCGTGTAGGCCCTCCTTCTCTTTCAACTCACAAAACTGGTCTATAAATGGGTCCACAACGTCAACATCGGCGCTGAGCAGCTACCCCGTGATGGCTTTGTTCATGATGCCATGACACCGCCTAAACCTCCATAGCAAGCCATCACTGCACTTGAAGTCATCGTAGCCTAGGTGACTCACAAGCCTCTCTGCTGCATACTTAATATCGACTCCTCGCACAGGAACACTCTCAGCTCTCTCCTGAGTGTACCACTTATAGACAGATTCGTCCAGATTCTCGAGGGGAAGTCATCACCTACGATACACTTTGGCTGTCCTGCTGCCCTCCATTCCCTTTATGGCCTCCTTGACTTTATCCCTTGCCTTGATGAGGTCATGAATCGTCGTTTTTTGGGGGGTCATACTTCTCCATCAATTGACCCCTTGTTGCCCCCTTCTCAAAATCTTGAATTACAGCATAATTCTCAGTCATGAAGGGAATCTTCCTCTTCCCTTTGCCTGAGGTAGATGGAGTAGCAGACCTGGAAGCCGTTCTTGATCGTAAATAGGTAGGAAGGTACCAAGTAAGGCAAGAGGTAAAGCGATGGTTAGAGGTACGGCAGGAGAGAAACACACACAGCAAGCACTAAGCACAGACTGAGAGAGAGGCTGTATGGGAAGGGGTAAGGTGAGCCACACACGGGCTAGCTTACATAACTCATCATCGCACTGCTCCCTAATCAACAGGTCATGTGAAAGCCAGCGGGTTCGTGAACTTCCGCCGCATTTAGCGACCTTTGTTCGCAAAATCTGGGGGAAGTTCAGTCCTGATTTGGCCATTCGTTATATCTGAAATTCGGAATACTGGGGTTCGTTATACCGAGCGTTTACTGTATTTCCACCAGACACTACTCATACAACAAAGGAGAGATCCCTATATTCTTGCTATCCCTTTGTCCTGAATGCAGAGTTGTTTTAGCATTAGAATATAATGCAGTCATGAAAAAGTTCTATGGAAAAGATGCAGAACCACAGAAATGTCTCTTCCTGCCATTCTAAGCTAAGTGAAAAAGATGAAAATCTGGGCCATTAAGGTAAAAAGGGTAGCTATAATAATGCAGGGGTTAATACTTCAAAAGGCTGGATTTCTAATTCTAATTCAAAAGGCTGAGCAAAATCACCTGCAGGTAACTAGAATAAAGACAAGACTACACCACACGATTCAATGTTATATAATACAGTAATCATACACGAACAGCAATGATACGATTCTGCATTATAATGAGCTGGTACTCAATAAACTGTACACCCCACCCTCGGCTATCACTCCTAATTGGTGCCAACCTGGCTGCGCTATAGCCGAAAACGCGATAACCGAAGTGAAGAACTTATGGTAATTCTAATTGGTGCCATGACCTCAATATTTACCCCTACGATACCCGTTTTGTACCACATAATATATTATAGTAAAAAAATGAGCATACTGTACAGACTTCATCGGCGTGATCCACTGTTTATAATTAAAGATGGCAGCCGCTTCAGCTGTGTACTGCAAGTGGTCCAATTGTGGACTTTTTTCACTTCTATGAAGAGGTTGAACTTCACCAAATTCATTGTGTTAAGTAAAGAAACATTTAAGAGTCTTTGGGTACACTGTAGTGACTAGTTTACAGACTTGTTTGTAAAACCAATATGAAAGCGTTGGTGACGAAGCACCTATCTCTAAGCAAAGACGACGTATAAGGCCTCCCATCATCATCATCACGTATATAAAAGTGGTTATTAATGTACTGTATTATAGTGGAGTTTTATTCACACTTGAGCATACAGACTTTATCAAATGAACTTCTTCAATCACTGCTTGAGTAGCATCCTCCACCATCTTGAATGTTTTGGTTGGCTGATGTGTCCACTTGGCCAAGCTTTTTTTCACTCAATCCACAAGGCTGGAGCGTGATAGCAGGCATTTAGTGCATGATAAAGGAATTTGGGTAGGTTTTTTATACATGCGTGACAGCGGTAAAACGCTATAGCGGAACGCGCGATAGCCAAGGGTTGGGTGTACTGTAATTACGCAAGGGAACATCTTTGCTGCACACGACGACCCTGCAGAGGCGGATGCTTGCCTGTGGTTTACGAGTCTGTTCAGCCAGAGGGGCGGGTTCATCAGTGGCAATGGTATAGTTGATTCATAATGACTATACTCCTGGAAATTCTAAAACTGTCTGAATATTCTGTCTGATAAAATACCTGGCAGGCTGAACCACCCACCATATGATACTGATCAACATTCATTAAACTGTAAATTACTGTACGGCTGACTCGTAATGGCTATGCTCGTTATTCTAAAATCGTTTCGTTTCGTTTCGTTTTTGAAGGCTCCAACATGCTTGCATGTGTCGGCCTTGGTCACCTAATGGCGGCTCTCCACGCTGCTCGATCTCTGGCAGCCTCCCTATTCAGTCCCTTAACCCTTAAGTCACATTTAATGACCTCGTCCCATGTCTTTCTCGGTCTACCCCTCCCAACCCCTCCCCCAATATTAACACTTCTCACCCTCTGTACCCAATTATCATCCCCCATCCTCTCCACATGTCCAAACCACCTCAGCCTACCTCTCCTCATCACAACACCAATACACTCCAGTCCCATCCTACCTCTCAACTCTTCTATCGTAAACCCAGCCCCCCCAGGCCTTGCACGCAGGGACGCACTGCACATCCACCTAATCATTGTCATTTCTGTACGTTTAAACCTGCGAATATCTTCTTCCTTTACTGCCCAGGTCTCACTACCATACAGCATCACACTCCTAACACATGCTGCATACAAAGACCCCTTAGCACGTAAGGAGAGTCCTCTCAATGTCAGGAGAGGCAACAGCTCCCTGAACTTCTTCCAACCACTTCTCACTCTAGCAACCGAGCTAACTCCAGCCCCACCTCCGGCACATAACATGTCTCCCAAATAACAAAACTCCTCCACACACTCAAGAGACTCACCTGCAAGTTCAACCCTCTCACGCCTAACAATCTCTGCCTGCTCTCCCCGACACAATGCACACATGAAATCAGCATTATCTCGCAGTCTACCTCTAATACCACTACATCTCTTGTGCACCCACTTATCACAAACACTGCACAAGATGGAATTACTTCCCACACCCATGTGGCAAACTG
>JAGKTI010008596.1:19304-33187 GCA_018397915.1 Birgus latro
TATATATATACACACACACACACTCTATACAGTATATATATATATATATGGAGCCTCGGTGGTACAGTGGTAAAGTGTGCATTATCATACACTGGAGAACGAGGGTTCGCTCCCTGCCAGGGTAATTAATTTTGGGAGTGTTCTCCCAGCCATATACTGCTTTGGCAAACATAAGGGGTGCTGTGGTTGAACCAGTGTCGCATACTGAAGAGTATGCTTGCACCCAGTCGGCATGCATAGGCCGATTACACCTGGTTCACAGACTGCACACACATCCAAAGCCACTTCAACACTGCAGTCAACTTACAAGCACTTCTCACCCTACATACAATCTCTGCCAGACAGCCTAAGCCACTTGGTAGAGGTACATAGGCTGTATCGATGATTCCGACTTCGGTCTGGATAGGCCGGTCCTGCTATGGATACTCAAACGGCTGATGATGATGATGATATATATATACATAAATACAGTAATCCCTCCAAGTTCCGACATAATAGAGCCATAGGCATGTCCGGATCTTGGGTTTGTCCTGGGCCTGATGTTTCTGGACAGATACTTAAGGACTCTAACCCATAAAACCACCTGCATATCTCCCAACCGAACATGCATAGCGCCTATTTAAGACCCTATTCACAAAAATAAGGGGAATAAAGCATGAAATTACTGAAAGGAAACCAGTTAATTAGGAAATACAGGTGAGCATGAAAAATATTTGCCAGTTGACAGCCTAATGAAACTCCTAACCAGACATAAACATCACCTTTTTCAGACCCTATACATACCAGTAAGGGACATAAAGCATGAAATAAATGAAATGGAACCAGAGAATGAGGAATTAGAGGTGAGTATCGAAAATATTTAGCAGTATCCAGGGTACAGTACTTACAGCACGTCCGTCCATTACGGAGATTAAATCGCCTCTAGTGTTGTGCTGCATTTAATACTTTGCACTCTGATTTCTAATTTCTTAACACTGCACAGCTCTGTAAATTTCCATGTGGTCTAGTGGCGAGGTATTGCAGTTTATTCATTGTTTATTTACAAAAACTAGCATGTATGGCAGCCATTGTGAGGAGCACATACTCCCGATTGAAGTTAGGCAGTAACTCTGGGGGGGGAGGGAAGCAGGAGACAGCTATCTACCCACCAAAATAGCTGTTCGGTGCCGCGCGCCAAGTTCAAAGTTATGGTTAAAAAAGAATCAGGTTTTTTTCAGATTTTTTGCATTTGGGGGGCATTATACATATATCATCCATCATCCAATCCTATGTCGCCTCACAGAGGAGCATAGGAGCCGGGGCTAGGCAAGTTGGTCCTGACATTTAAGATGAGAGTGACCAGCCTCACTCATCCCTGAGTGGCATTACTTGAGCAATAAACCCCAACCATCCCTTGGATGTAAACCTTCTCAGGCTCAATCCAATTGGAGCACCATAATTACCCACTAAACCACCAGGCGCCAAAATTTGGTTATATGGTTACCACTCACCGTAGTAAGTGGTTTATATATATATATAGTATACATATATATGTATATACAGTAATCCCTCCACTATTCGACGTAATAGAGCCAAAGGCATGTCCGGACGGTGGTTTTGTCCGAATATTGGCCCTGAAGCTCCAGCACTGGTCATTCATGACCCTAACCTAACCTAACCTAAATCAGAAAACTACCTTCCTACCTCCCTACCGGACATGTATAGCACTTATTTAGGTCCTTTTTCACATAAATAATGCACACAAAGCATGAATTAATTCAATTTTAACCAAGAAATGATGATTTAGAGGTGAGTAAGGCATAGGTGCTCAGAACTTGCCACCATTGTATAAGTAAGTATTGGACATGGAAATTATCTTTTCTCACATTTTATTCACTAAATTATTGGATACAAAGCATCAAATACAGTAAATGATGTAAATTGTTACCAGAAAAATGGTTAGGTTAGGTTAGGTTAGGTTATGACCGGACATGAAATTCATTGGCATTCACCATTTTCACAGCTGGTGCACTTCAAAACCATGCATGAAAAAATTAAATTGAAAGCAGGAAATTATGATTAACATTTATGGTAATTTTTTAACCCATTTACAGCATGCTGAAAAGAGGTTAGACATGAAAATCTTTACGGTAATCATCTTTCACACAAATCAATGGCATTCACCTTTTTCATAGCTGGTGCACTTCAAAACCATGCATGAAAAAATTAAATTGAAAGCAGGAAATTATGATTAACATTTATGGTAATTTTTTAACCCATTTACAGCATGCTGAAAAGAGGTTAGACATGAAAATCATTATGGAAATCATCTTTCACACAGTTTATGCATGAGATTAATGATATGGAAAGAACAAAACAAGGAATTTTGATGAAGTTAGGGTACTTACGAGAATGATGCCGCTGTCCTGATGTATAACCCACTCGGTCATCTCAGACTTTGACATTAAGACCTTGCACCTGACACACCTTAGCACTTCCGCTGCACTTTACAATCACAAGCACTTCTCACCAGCACTTCTCACCAGCACTTTCCACAATGTTTTCTTTCGCATATCTTGCATCACATCACTTCACTACACTGTACATAACAGTAAATTCCCGTGTGGTCTAGTGACGAGTCCTGAAGAATTTAGACACTGTCAGGGTCCGAGATGAGCTGACGGAGGCGGTGAAGGGGCCTCTTGGTGGGACGTGGTGATACGCTATCCACTGCAGAGGACTCAGAAGATAGACACAAACTAACATCCAGTGGTGACTCCGCCGTGCCTAATGTGCTGGGCTGTGGCTCGGAGCTAGAAGGCCTGTCTTGGTGAGATGATGGTGTGGAGCGAGGGTTGATGACAGCAGGGTTGACTGGCCTGAAAAAACTGTAAATGTTTGATTGACGCAAGCAACGACGATTCTGACGATTAATGATGCGCTGCCTGAAAGCTCGCACTTCACCCACAAGTCCCAAGGGCCCCATCTCCCTGTCGCAGTCCTGGTGTTCAAGGTAGTCGAGAACGAACTCCACATATTCCCGGAGTGCGCTCAGCTTGGGGATGGTTGGAGTAGTGGCAAGCCGTGAGGAGTCCGCATCATCATCGGAATCTTCCTGCTGGGTACTCGGACCAGCAACAGTAGATGCGATCTCGATATCAGACATGATCTGATACCCAGGATCGCCCTCGTCGTCATCCAACCACTCACACACTTCGTCGATATCCACATTGTCTCCACCCGCATGAAGCCGTGCATGGAAGTCATCCACGTCAGAACCTACAAAATCGTGCACCACATCACTTCGATGAAGCAGCCGAGACCAACCATTTTCTAAAGTCTTGACAGAGACTTCCTTCCATGCACTGGCCCAGTTGTAGATGGCAGACTTGAGGTTGTATCGGCGAAGGTTTTCAACAGTTTTTTGTCCTCGCATGTCTCGTCCTTCCCTGCAATCGTCCTCATCCTTGTAGACAACCATCACCTCGTCCAAAAACTTCCGTCGGTAGAGCCTCTTCGTTGCCACAATCACTGCCTGGTCCATTGGTTGGATGAGAGCAGTCGTATTAGGTGGCAAAAACAGACACCTAATGCGGCCATTTTCAGCCACCAACTCCTCAGACGGATGCGCAGGTGCATTGTCTAGAATCAGGAGGGCCTCTACTTGGTCTCGTGGGATTTTCAGTGTCTCCGTCTGATAACGAATGACCTGCTTGACAAAGTGTTGGTGAAACCAATTTCTGAAGATCTTGGTTGTGAACCAAGCCTTCGGAGAATGATACCACACGACAGGAAGGACATCCATTAACCCACAAAGGCACCGAGGCTGCTTTGCACAGCCTACAATAACGGGCTTGAGCCGGTGCATGCCGTTAGCATTTGCACATCACAAAGCAGACACCCGTTACTTGGAGAGCTTTGGACCAGGTATACGCTTTTCTGTCTCCTCAGCAAGAGTGTTTGTGGGTATTGAATGATAAAATAGGCCAGTTTCGTCAGCGTTGTAGACTTGACCGAGAGTGAGGCCCTCCCTGTCAATCAAGCCCTTCACCTTCTGCCGAAACTGTTCTATTCCTTCGTCGTTAGCGTTCAGAGCTTCGCCATGGGTCTTACGGTTGGTAAGTCCGTGTCGTAACTTGAACGCGAAGAGCCAACCTTCAGATGCCTTGAACTCTGGGGTGTCGTGTAGCCTTGCGCACTTCTCAGCAGCAGCTTTCAGCTCCGTTCCACGTACCAACACACCAGCAGCACGTTGTTGTCGATACCAGATGAGCGTGGAACGGTCGATGTCTGGATACTTAGGAGTAAACATCATCATCCTCTCCACATTTCGTCTGGTCTTCGAAGCAAAATCAGCTATGTACTGCTGTAATTTGTCTCGGGACTTCTTGATATCAAACAAAGTGGAGCGAGGAAGGTTGAACTCACGTAGGATCTGTGATGTCGGCCACCCGGCGCCCACCTTCTCCAATACTTCCCTCTTCTTCTCCAGTCAGAACCACTTTCTTCCTCTTCTCATGTGGCGGGGCCATCATCACACACATGATGAAGAAGGTGAAGAGCAGCATCAAGCCCTGCAGGAGGTAGGGTATCACCACAAAACCAAGCACTTCAGCTGCCATTTTGAAAGTGTGTTGAGGAGCAAGGAGCAGAACTGGAAATGAGACTGTGAGAGAGGCGCGAGGCGCGAAAACACAGCTTATCGGCGCGCACTGGAAATTCAAACTGACGCGGTCCAAAAAAATCGGATTTTTTTCGGATTTTTCCCGAATTTTTGGGCATTTTGGGGGTTGGACAGCCTACGATGTCCAAATAGTGATGCATCCGAATACTGGGCATCCGAATAATTGAGGGATTGCTGTATATATATAGTATATTCTTCCTTTGCCTCGTTTAATATATGTTCTGACACTGATATTGCCGAAACAAGATCGACCAATTACAGTCGCTGTAAAACACACCTGCTTACTACACCAAGTATTGCCTCATAAACCTGCGAGTCCCAGAGAGAGGGTGGGGTACCTGGAACCTTGGCTGACTGTGCCATATAGAGATCTTAGATGAACTTGAGGTAAGGGGCTCTGAGGCTAGAGGATGGAGAGTTAATGGTCTCCACCACCTGAGATTAACTGCTTGGGTAGGGCCTTATCTTTGAATCCCTTTAACCCATCAGAAACCACAGATTTTGCACCATCATTGTTGGCAGAAACCAGCTCAGGTCCGCATTAACAAAGTTTTTTAACCCAAAATGCGTGGTAACAGCAGGAGTGAAGATTTTCATCTAGCAGTGATAACAAAAGATGCTATAATGAAGTGTACAATAACCAAGGGATCACTGTATATGATATGTAGTTCAGGTACTAATTTACTCAAATAGCCCTATTAAAGTACTGTTTACTGTGTAGTATTCAGAAGTTTATTGCTAAAGTCTGCTTATTAATTTAGTTTGCATAATAGATGGTCATAGGCGCTGCCTACTTCTTCCTTTATCATCTTTTATCTGTATTAGCCCTCCTTTCTTCCCATTTTTCTCATCCTTTCTGTCACTTTAAAAACTTGTTGTCCACTTAAGGTAGTTCTACACTAAGTCACAAATCTAATGGCTTCCTGTAACTCAGGAAACCAATATGCTGGGTGGTAACCATGTAACTGAATAATGGGGTGATTGGGTGATTTGGAGTCTACTGTGGTGTCCCTGTTAAGTGGGTGGAGAGATGTAAATGCAGCAATCATCCAGGAACAAAACCTCCACACTCTTTCCTTGCACCTTGCTGGGGTAAGTCAGTCACTTGTCTGCCAAAAGGGAACATCATTTCACTGGACGGGATGGCCCTGTAGGGGCAGCTTGCCTGCAATTGAGTCTGCTTGACCGGACAGACTGAGGTTATTCAGCATGAGCAACATAAAAGTTAGAATATAAATACAGGTATATAATTCCCTTAAGCCTTTCTTTTAATTTTCTTTTTCTTCTTCTCTCCCCCTTTTTTTTTTTTGTATACAGACAAAAAAGATGGATTTGTGCCGCTGCACTTCTCTCTGCAATCAGACTTACTGAAATTTGAAGAGCATGGGGAATTGATGTCACGGCAGGAATGGTGGGAGGTGAAGGAGCAATGTGATGGCAGTGTTTTTAACTGGTTGCCAAGGCAGGGTCATCAGTGCAGTTTCCTTACAATCTTCACATTCAACGACAAGGCTTTCCCCAAGGGCCTAAGTTTCATCTCAGGCGGAGGGTCAGTTTGTATATTATGAAATACCAGTACTTTACAGGCAGTCCTCACTGTAAGTCAAATATCAAATATGTTGTAAAATATCACAACTTTTATCATACAGTTGGCAGTTTAAATTAGAGGAAAGTAGCAAACTATTGTCATAGGTAGTAGTAGAAATTCATTTAGAAGATTTTGCATTTAGTTCTGACTTAATAGCAAAACAGAACATTGGATAATGATGATTTTGACTTTCTGTAGTATTGCAGTTTCTGCTGCAGTGTGCAGTATTAATTATAGTACAGTATTTAATTTTGCTGTAGTAACATATATCATTTATGATGGCAATAGAGCTCAGATCTGTCACTGAAAATACATTCAATTTGGTTTTGATTCAGTTTTGATTCATGTGCTGTAGTTGCAGTCTATATCCAGCCTTTTGATGTGCATTGGGTAATATAAATTAAAGATTGCCATTATTATTACGGGAGTGCAGATTGGTCCCCATACAGCTTCTGTACACTGAGATATTGGAGGGCAAATTGATATGATGGTTAATGAATATACAAGCGCATAGGGTCCCTTAATATGTATTTCTATGAATTAACCTTTGATCCCATATGACCTAGGTATAGAAAAATGAAGGTGTCTAAAGGTATGAGCTTTGACCAAAAAGGGCTAAGACTTCTATTACAGCTGACAGTATTTGTACAAAGTAGAAATATTTTCCTACCCCAGAAACAGTTTCCCCATACCATACACAGTTTTGAGAAAAATGCATTCAATGTCAGGCATATCTCTTGCCTGTCATAATAAAAATGTTGATGATGCTGATGGGATTACTGTAGTTTTGCTTCAGGGTCTTAACTGTACAAACATGACTTCACCAGTACTAATGAAGCTGATGGAATCAGAATCAATTTTTTAGCCTTCTTTTTAGATCGTAACACACTTCTCGTCAGTGAAACTTATCATCATTATTTAATGGTCTTGCAAAAAGGTGTCCAGACATTTGACACATGCAAATGATTTCAGTCTAAACTACCTGACACGATTCAAAGGAAATTTCCAGTTCTTTAGCAATTTCCCCAATGGTTAATTGTCAAACACTGAATTTTTGTTTTTACCTTAACAGATGAGAAGGGAGGTAGAGATCAGCAGGATGGAAGTAACAGAAGCAGTGTAGAAAGTCAAAATGTGGAAAACCCCAGGGATTGATGAAGTGTGTGATGAAATGCTGAAGCACGGTGTAGAGACAGTAGTAGCCTGGATATGGAAGGTGATACATATTTGCCTGGGAGGAAGGTAGAGTCCCAGAGGATAGGAAATCAGGTATAATTATTTCCCTGTTCTAAGGAAAAGGGGAAAAAGAAGTGTGGTAATCATAAGGGCATTTGCCTTCTTAGTGTAATAGAAAAATTATGTGGTAGGATAACTTATGACAGAGTTAGAGAAATAATAGAGGAATTAGTTGGAGAAGAACAGGGAGCTTTCAGGAAGGGAAAAGGTTGTGTAGATCAGATATTCATCCTAAGGTGATTATTGGAAAGTTACCAGAGAGGGGAAAGACGTTGTATGCAGCCTTGGTGGATTTGGAGAAAGCATATGACAGAGTGGATAGACATGGAATGTGGAAAATATTAAAAATTTATGGAGTAAATGGGAAGCTGTTCAGTGCCATAAAGAGTATGTAAGAAGGCACTAGGGCTGCAGTGTGTTTGGATAGTGAAATGTGGGAATTTTTCTGTCTGAATGTTGAATTGAAATAGGGATGTGTCATGTTACTATAGTAATTCAGTTTGTATGAATATGAAGTTATAAAAGAGGTAGAAGATAGGGCAATGGATTCTGGAGCAACCCTAATGAGAGAGGCAGTGTTTGGAAACTTCCTTTTATATTGTTTTCAGATGATAAAATATGAGTGTAAGGAAGAGTAAAGTTTTCTTTGAGAGAAGTGAAGTCACTGAATGCACAGTGAGGCTGGATTGGGAGGAAATGGAAAATGTGAGTGCATTTAAGTACTTGGGTAGTGTGATGAGTAAGGATGGAAGTTTAGAGGATGAAGTGCTTGAAAGAGTTCAACAGGAAAGAAAGGTTGCTGGTTCATTGAAAGCTGTGATAAGAAATAGGGAAATGAGCATCGAAGTAAAAAAGTTGCTGCATGTCAGTATTGTGATACCCTCTCTAACATATGAAAGTGAAGCTTGGATCTTGTTGGAAGAACACAAGTCAATAGTGAGAGCAGTGGAATTGAGTTATTTGAGAGGAGCATGTGGAGTTACGTGGAGACGTGCTGACAGATGAGGAAGGGAAGGATCATTGTGGTGTGGATGCATTAGGTGAAAATATATTGAGGTGGTTTGGCCATATGGAGAGGATGGAGAGTGAGAGACTAATGAGGAGAGTGTATGTGATTGAGGTGGAGGAGGGGGAGAGGGAGGGAGAGACCAAGGATGAGATGGAGGCATGGAGGTATATGAGAGAGCGGGGTATAAGCTGGGGGAAGGGCAGCAAAATGGCAGGGGACAGAGTGACATGGAGGGGATTTATTTATGGACACCTTCTACAGATTTAGGGCATCTGGCTATAGATAGATCATAACCATTTCATCAATGAATGGCATCACCTATTGCCCTGGATGTGGGTCACCTTTGACTCATTTTTGACCATCTTGGAACTGATCTATCCACTTACAAGCAACAGCCTTACTGAAGAAATCATTGCCAAAGGTGGTTCTTAACATCTGGAGGATTTCTGTTTCACTTTTACCATTTTTTCACACAAAACATGATGTTTACATATGACTACTCTTTTTTGTCCCTTTTTATTATTACAGGGGCAAGAGATAGGTTTGTCTTTGACCATAACTATCTTTTTACTGATGCCAGGTATGGAGATTTTGAATGTTCCTGGGATAGGTTAATGTTTCTACTTTGTACACACCATAGCTCAACTCACTGCCTCCATATTACCACCTGTAATTTATGTGATAGGTGGGGGTGCTCACCATCCACTCACTTGATGTAGTGCTGCTTTGAGTGTCTTCCCTTTCCTTTCTTCCATCCTTTCTCTTCTGTCTTTCTTTCCTTAATTCTTTCCTCATTCTTCTGTCTACAGGTGACTTGACACTCCCTCTTCTGTCTTTCTTTCCTTCATTCTTTCCTCTTCCTTCTGCCTATGGGTGACTGCACTGAGTGACAAGCCAAATTGTTTCCTGTACACTAGGAAACCATTTACTATGCTGTGTGGTAACCATATAACCAACTTATGGTGCCTGGTGGTTTAGTGTGTAATTAAAGGTGCTTCAATTGGATTGAGCTTGTGTAGGTTTATGTCCAAGGGATGGTTGGGGTTTATTGTTTATGTAATGCCACTCAGGGACGAGTGAGGCTGGTCACTCTTATCTTAAATGTCACGACCAACTTGCCTAGCCCCGAGTTCCTATGCTGCTCTATGGGGCAACATGGGATTGGAGGATGGATGGATGGATGGAATAGAAATTTTATAACTATTTGATTAGACCCTGTATTTTTTCAAGGAACAATAGTACCAAGTCTGAAGTGAATTAGTGAAGAAATGTAGGATAAAATGAGGCTGACACTTAGGGCCCCTATAGAGGAACTGGGGATTACAGAGAGTTTTTAATTGGTAAGTTGGAAATTATCATAACTAGATTTTTCCCACTTTTTTATTACGTTAAGCCTTTTTAATATCAGTCTTATATCTGCTTTACCTTTATAAAGTATGACATTGTGTAATCTAGTTGGGATCACAGGATTTTTAGTTGGCATGTTAGTGAATATCTTGGTAAGATTTTTCCCTCTATTCCTTCAAGCATTTTTATTGTTACTGTTTTATGTCTACTTTACTTCTGTATAGTAGACTATGCTATTTGGAAGCATAATCTAAATCATGGAGAAAGGAAAAATATGATTTTTAGGATGGCAAATCAGGTGAAGAGGGATAATCGGGACATTGTAGGTGAGCAGTGTGTGAAGAATGATGAAGGAAGGGTAGTGGTGAACAGTGGGGATATTAAAGATGCATGGAGAGAGCATTATAGCTGGTTGTTGAATGAGGAGTTTGATTGGGATAGGGAAGGTTTGGAGCCAGCAGATCCAGTGTTTGGCCCTTGGCCTTTGATTGACGCTACTACTGTGAGTGAGGCAATAGGCAGGATGCGGGTGGGGAAGGCGGCAGGTGTGTCTGGGTTGACTGCCGAAATGTTGAAGGCCTCAGGAGATACTGAGGTGAGGTTAGTCACTGACCTGATAAACATGATTATATATGAGTGTGTTGTCCCAGATGATTGGCTGAAGAGTGTAATAGTAAATATGTACAAAGGGAAGGGTGATGCCCTGGAAAGGGGAAATTACAGAGGTATAAAGCTCTTAGATCAGATAATGAATGTAATGGAGAGAGTTCTAGAAGGTATGATCAGAGAAAGAGTGAATATCGATGAGATGCAGTTTGGGTTTATGCCAGGCAGGGGGACCACTGATGCCATATTCATTGTTTGACAGCTTCAGGAGAAATATATTGGAAAGAAAAAGGAATTGTATTTTGTTTTTGTTGATTTGGAAAAGGCCTTTGACAGAGTCCCTAGAGAGGTGGTGAAGTGGGCAATGAGAAAGCTAGGGTTGGAAGAGTGGCTGGTTAGGTTGGTTATGGCCATGTACGTGGGTGCTCGCACCCTGTTAAGAGTGAATGGAGTTTTGAGTGATGAGTTTTCCGTGAATGTTGGTGTGCATCAGGGGTCAGTTTTGAGTCCCTTGTTGTTTATCATGGTGCTTGAAGCCCTCTCCCTTGACTTCAGAGATGGATTCCCATGGGAGATGTTGTATGCTGATGATTTGGTGTTGATTGCAGTGATTGAAAAAGAGGCGGAGGAAAGATATAAGAAGTAGAGAGATGGTATGGGGCACAAGGGCTTAAGGGTAAATGCAGATAAAACAAAAGTGATGATATTTAGGGTTGGTGGCGGTACAATCAGAGGAGAGGGAGAGTGGCCATATGCAGTTTGCCACAAAGGTGTGGGAAGTAATTCCATCTTGTGTAGTGTTTGTGATAAATGGGTGCACAAGAGATGTAGTGGTATTAGAGGTAGACTGAGAGATAATGCTGATTTCATGTGTGCGGCGTGTCGGGGAGAGCAGGTGGAGATTGTTAGGCATGAGAGGGTTGAACTTGCTGGTGGGTCTCTTAAGTGTGTGGAGGAGTATTGTTATTTGGGAGACATGTTATGTGCCGGAGGTGGGGCTGAAGTTAGCTCAGTTGCTAGGGTGAGAAGTGGTTGGAAGAAGTTCAGGGAGCTGTTGCCTCTCCTGACACTGAGGGCACTCTCCTTACGTGCTAAGGGGTCTTTGTATGCAGCATGTGTTAGGAGTGTGATGCTGTATGGTAGTGAGACCTGGGCAGTAAAGGAAGAGGATATTCGCAGGTTTAAACGTACAGAAATGACAATGATTAGGTGGATGTGCAGTGCGTCCCTGCGTGCAAGGCCTGGGGGGGCTGGGTTTACGATGGAAGAGTTGAGAGGTAGGATGGGACTGGAGTGTATTGGTGTTGTGATGAGGAGAGGTAGGCTGAGGTGGTTTGGACATGTGGAGAGGATGGGGGATGATAATTGGGTGCAGAGGGTGGGAAGTGTTAATATTGGGGGAGGGGTTGGGAGGGGTAGACCGAGAAAGACATGGGACGAGGTCATTAAGTGTGACTTAAGGGTTAAGGGACTGAACAAGGAGGCTGCCAAAGATCGAGCAGCATGGAGAGCCGCCATTAGGTGACCAAGGCCGACGCATGCAAGCATGTTGGAGCCTTCAAAAATGAAACGAACGAAAAACAAAACGATCTGTAGTCTAGTTGAGGTCATAGAGCATTTTTAATTAGCGAGATGCAGCTTGGCCAGAGACGTAGTTAACGCATTACTGTACTGTAATGGGTTAAAGAACCCTCTTTTGTGGTTTCCATGTGTTCAGTCCACCAGGTTGACAATTTAGCCATGTAAGTGGAGGGGCTATCAATTTCCTAATACTACATAAACCTTAATTTTGTGATATGTGGTAGTATTTATCGTCTGTTCACTCAGTTAATGCTATGTACAGGTGACTTTACATCTGAGTGACAAAACCATATGGTTTCCTGTATATCGGAGAGTTATTCATTATGCATAAATGATGTTTCTCAAGTTGAATAAAGTATGCTGCTGGAAAGCTAAATAACACAAGATGAAATTTTTAAACTGGAATGGTTAATGTGGCATTTGTGTTTATTCAGGTAAAACCAGCTTTAGGTCCCAAGTGTAGTATGAAATCCAAAGGAGAAGAATAATACGAGGTCTGAGAGATGACACAAACAGAGGAAAAGTCACCTGCAAACAGTTGCCTGTCCAGGACATATTGACTGAAGTGTCCAAGATTGGACACAGAGCTAGTGTGGGGTGGTAATGGCATAGCAAACCTTAATGAGTGGCAGGTGATCAAAATATGTAAATACAGATGTTCAGTTCATCGCAGTTGCTTCAACCAATGCACAAATGAATCATAAGTGAATTTCAAAACTCATGTTAGAATCCATTGTTTTTTTTTTTTTTTTTTTTTTTTTTTTTTTGCAAGGAAGAAGGAACCAAAGGCCGTGGGCCCGCAAACTGTTCCTTCTAAGAACAAACAAAAACAATACAAAAAGAGAGCCAAATTCAAGATCCGTTGTTCATTTCAAGATGCCTGGACACACTGCGTTTGAAGGACTGGAGATCATAGGAAGTAGGAAATACAGACAGAGGAAGACAGTTCCAGAGTTGACCGGTTGCAAAATTGAAGGACTGGGAATAACGGTTAACTCTTGCATTAGAGAGTTGGACAGAAAAGGGATGAGAGGTTGTTGCTAGCTGAGTGCTACGTGCCTGTCGTAGAGGTGGAGGGATGCAAGCAGACAGTTCAGAGGAACAGTAGCTATTGAAGTAGCGATAGAAAAGAGATAAAGATGCAACAGTGTGGCGAAGAGACAGAGGTTCAAGGGAGCCAGGTTGGCGGTTTTACATTTTAGAATACAACATTAAACTAACTGTGCCATGCTGACCGCAACAACTGGAAACTGAATCATGAAAACTATAAAGAAACAATTATAGCATAAACCAAACAAACCGTAACTCCAAACAAAGTGAGTACTATAAAGTAATGTTACGTAAACTTGTAAACAAGAAATTGCACCTGTGATGAAATCGTTGAACTATTGTGTGACGTGGGATCTCACTCTGTGGAACTTGCACACCATAACAATAAAACTGTAAAATTATTGGCAGAAATGCCAAACACAAGAACAATAAAATTTGGACGTCTACAGGGCCACATATTAAGCGGCGACCACTGTATTTGTGAACAAGTAACTATGGATTAGGAACTGGCTAACGAACATGAAGCAGAAACTGGTGTTAAATGACCAGCGTTTGTCCCACCTAATTGTGTTGCTGGACTTGACCAACTACCTATCACATCTGGGGTGGCCACAGGGGTGGCCAATGAGATTTCAGGGGTGTCTGTGGCCACCCCAGGCCACCCCCTAAAATTGTCACTGCTTGAAAAGCATTCAGGAAATTTTTCCAAGGTCACTGTAAGCACTATTGACCCTGAATATAAGCAGGGTAATATATCAGGAAATGTGAGCATAGGTGGTTGGGGAAGCTGAAATAGCATAAAG
>JAGKTI010008597.1:0-33187 GCA_018397915.1 Birgus latro
TGACATCTGGCGACCTCGCCAGAGCAAACTCTCATTTTCCCCTGACAACAGAGAAGGGCTTGCTGTCTGTTGCCTCAGACAAATAAGTCTCAGTGTGGAACAGAAGTTGAGGCCTAGAGGAAGAAAGGTAATGCTCAACAGAGAAGTTAAAAGCCTGTAAATGCTGCAGAAATGAATGAACAGTATCTGCATACTTCTTGCTTCGTCATCACCAGGAGAGGGGGTAGATGGTGGTGGCATTTGTCCCCCCATCCCCTGAACTCTGAGGTAGGGTGTTTTGTCACCATTATAATGAATTCTGATACAGGAGGTGTGTGTAATGTCTATGTAGTCTAGTGCAGGAATTGAGTTCTGAGTACCAGGTTTCTTTTACCCCAGGCAGAAATAAAAGACAAATTATAAATCAGGTGTGACACAGCCTCAGCCCATGACTGTTGTGCTGACTAATCCTGTGATGGCCACTGAGATGCATGTAGAAAGGTGAAGGGTGAAGCAATTAATGTGCCACTGGGTAGAGCTGTACATGGCCTACAGCAAAGAAGGTCACGGATGAATATGATGAAAGGAATAGGTGACTTAACAGAAACTTGGTTAACACCACTAGATAGTTGTAGATGATCAGTGACCATCAACAACTCCAGCTGTGGAGTGACCAAAAAGGAAACATGATATGAAAGTTAGAGAAAGATGGCTAGAAAAAGTAGAAGGACAATTTGGAAATTAGTGATTTGTGTCACATTCTGCCAAAGACAATTTGAGATGTCTTGCACAACTGCAAATATTTCATTGAAATAAAAAAAAAAAGAGCATGGCCAAGAATCTGAGAGGACTATACAATCACCAGTGAATCATCCTTGCTGAAAGTACAGCAGGTCAGAAAGGAAAGATGCCTCAAAATCTTCGTGCTGAGGATAGGTTCAGACTTTAGAAACACTACACAAGAGATTACAGTGACTGGATGATGGCTAGAGGGTTGGTCACCCTTCTTTGGGAAAGACTGAATGAAAGCAGATTTGCAGCAGGAGGCTGGTAAAGGCAAAAGTTTGTCTTGGCAGGGTGTCAGCAGAATAGCATGGTTTTTGAGAACATGAGGGATGCTACTGGGACTGTATTCCTTCTTAATACTGAGGGCACAAAGTACATCCTTTTAAGAAGTTTTACTGATGGGTATGATGAGCTGGAGGGAGGAGAGGGACCTAAATATTTTAGGGAAGAGTTAGAAACAAAGGCTTTGGGAAGACTTGGTAACTTCCATTTGTTATAACTGTCCACTTTAAACCCTTTCATTGGTCATTACATTCTGTCTTTGTGAATAAACCTAACAACCTCCTAGCATATACAGAAGACTCTCACTAGAAAGGACCCTTGTATAGTGGATATCAGATTTAACGGACGCCATGAAACCCACCAAACTTTTGTCGGCTGTAATGAATGATGTCCAGTAAGTGGGGCACTATGGGTCACAATGCATGTATTTCCTACCCTTTTTACTCCAACCTGGCCTGAAATTACCCTCTTCCCATTTTGACTGCTGAGTTGTAATAGCAGACTATATTAATACTACTGTATACTAGTTTTGAAGAAGTACTATGAATAGGATGTGAAATAAGCAGCAAAAGAGCAAAATTATGGACCACGTTAGTGTAAAATGGATATACTTAACGTTTATGTACTAGAATATGCTATTGTACTCATTTACTTTCAAGTATGTGCTTGAAATTCCAATCAATCGGGAGACTCTCAGATATAACGGACCATTGGCTTTAACAGACCTGGTTTTCCCCCATTTAGTCCGTTATAGCAACAGAGTACTATACCTTCTCTTCAAATATACTGCATTTCACTGCATTTGTCACTTCCACTGACAACCCTTGGGTACTACATTTATTCTTCCTTCTTCAGTATTCACTAAGTCTAACCTAGCAATTTTCTTTCAATATTTCAATAGCCCATCTCTCAATTTGTCAGATTTCCTCTCTGTTCATTAAATAATTTACATTTCTGAGCATGAATTTATTTTAAACCAATATATTAACTCAGTTTTTCACAGTAAGCCCTTCATTCCTGCAAACAGTTACCTGCTTCCTGATATTTCACTTTCATTTTATTTCCAAATTCTTAATTAGCACTGTCATTCTTCTTTTCTTTCTTTCAGAACATTCTCTCAATCTTTCATCTGAACTCCTTTTTTGGTTGTGCCCTACCCTTTTTTTTTTTTTATTCGTCACTGCTGCTTCAGTTTCTCTGTCACACCATACATTACAAAAATATCCAGAAGTTTTCTTACCATTAACTAAGTTGAGAGCTGGGGATGAGTGAGAAGTGGGTAAAGGTTTCTTGGGAAAGGGTACAGTCAGAGGGTGAGGAAAGGAGACATCCAGGGCATAGGTGGAGCTGGGCCGGACACTCATCACTGCATCACGAGTATTTTTTTCTGGTTTGAACAGCACTATATACACTTTTGGGAAGAAGAGGCAACCCAGTTGGACAAAACCACTGTTGAAAAGAAGATGTAATGCAATTATCTGGAGCCTTCCAAAATTAATATATAAAATAATAAAAGTAGTACTCTTAAGTGTAATTTACATGATGATCTAAATTGCAAGAACTCTGTATAATGTCAGTCAATTAGTCATCTGAACACAAATTTGGAAATGGTAATAAAAACTACAGTATCTTTGTTTAAGGCACAGTTAATACTTTGCTGCATTTATAAATGATACAGAACACAGCACTTATCACACAGCAAAGTCACAAAATGGAATATTGCAGAGTAATAATATCATTCTATATGTAAAATATGAATGGAATAAAGAGAAGGAAGTTTGCTCTATGCAAATATTATTTCCCTCCCATTAAATCACTCATGCTGGCATCTAACCACCACTCCAACTTGGTAACCAGTTATGTGGAACATCTTGATACAGAAGCATAAAAACAGAGACAGCAGTGCTGAAAGCCCATTAGGCCTGACAGACTTAACAGAGACTGTCTTTGCCTCAAGGTGTGTCTGTACACATTTGGGGCAGGAAGGGTCAATGCTGTAAGGGATATAAATACATGTACAGCACTATATTGTGTTTTCATACCACTGTTTGAAGTGTGATGGTTCTAGTATTCGTGTGAGCTACTGAGTTACTCTTTCCCCAAGTTCTCATGCCTTAGCATATTTTAGAGAAGGAACATATACAGTACGGGTCTGCTGTCTTTGCTAATCACATTATCAGTATTAGGACAGTGAAATAAGAAAAAATTTGCAAAATGACCAATAAAAATGTTCAAAGAATTTATTTATAACAATTCTCTGATTTTATATATCAATAATTTCCAAAATATGAACAAAAATGAGTGAATGGTGTAATATTACATGATGCAAGGCAGTCAGTTTACATGTTCAGCCTGAATTAGTACCACTTGAAAATATTAAGGGAGCTTTGATGATTATCAGGCAATCATGGTGATTTTTAGTACAATCAACATCTTAGATTATTAGTTTCAGCTAACTTCATGGGAGATAATATGCCCTGAACACCAGGAATATGCCCATTAAAAATACAAGGTGCATTTTCTCATTCTCGGTGATAAGGCTAAATGTGGTTTTTGAAAGACTTGAAAAATCTCTGTGTGGTGGTAGGTGGGGGCACTCACGGTCCACTCACTCAGTGAAGTGCTGCTTTGGCTGTCTACCCTTTCCTCTCATCCTTTCTTCCTCTTCTGTCTTTCTTTCTTTCATTCTTTCCACTTCCTTCTGCCTATGGGTGACTTTACACTCCCTCTTCTGTCTTTCTTTCCTTCATTCTTTCCCCTTCCTTCTGCCTATGGGTGACTCTACACTGAGTGACAAGCCAAATGGTTTCCTGTACACCAAGAAACCATTTACTATGCTGGGTGGTAACCTTACTACCAAATTATGGCACCTGGTGGTTTAGTGGGTAATTAAAGTGCTCCAATCAGACTGAGCCTGTGTAAGTTCATATCCAAGGGATGATTGGGGTTTATTGCTCAAGTAGTGCCACTCAGGGATAAGTGAGGCTGGTTACTCTCATCTTAAATGTCAGGACCAATTTGCCTAACCCCGGGTTCCTCTGGTCCTTATGGGGCAACATAGGATTGGATGAAAGATGGATGGATGGGAGCTACATAGGCAATGCAATGTCCCTGAGGTGGTGGGGTCACTGACAAATCTGGAGGCACTGACAAATCATCAGGCAAATGATGCTACAGATTAGACTGTCTGAAGACAGTGGTTTCCAAACTGGAGCCATTTGGATTTTTATGGGGGCCATGGATTAATCTTTGGCATCAGGAGTCACTAGTGCCAGATTTTCATGATGATTTTCCTGAGGCAAGATTTTCATTAGCCACGTCATGCAGAATGTACCTGAAGGCAATGTAGGATGAATTCCTGGAATTTTAAAGTGCTTATTTACTAAAACACATTCAGTGACAGAAGCTTGACAATGGTTTGCTACCAGAATATTAGCACTGCCTGACAGGGTACATTCTCCACTGGGCATCAATTATGAACAATGTATTCAGTTCCATTTGAAATATGACCTTTCCTGTTGTCACATATGTAGGTCAACCACAGATAAATTACTTGGTAATAAACTGCAATTCAGCTATACCACTGAGTTTTCATTCACTTTTGGGTTGTTACTTTAAAGTGCATATATTGCATCCCTATTTTAACTGATCAGAGTTCCTAAAACCTGATCTGAACAAGAAACCAAATGGAGACCATTTACTATGCTGAATGGTAGCTACACTATATATCCCCACATTCCCCAGTGCCTGCCCATTTTCCAGTAAAAGGGTAGGTTCATACGACTGTATGGAGTGTAAGAGGCTTGAATAAGGACGGTAAGTGGGTGGAAGTGGTGCATGTGTTACGAGTGCTAGGTATGCAGGATAAGTATGCAATAATGAAAGGCTTGAACAAAGAGTTTAACAGAGGAAATGGTGAATGTGTTTAACAGTGATACGTATGCTATAAAAGTAGGCAGGTTTGATTGGCTGCGGGATTGAGAAAGGTTTGAATGAGGGGGTTACGAGGGTGGACGAAGTGGATATGTTCAAGAGAGACAAGTATGTCATGATGGTACTGTGTGATGGAAGGGTTTGAAGTAGGGTTGTCCTTCATAAACTCAACTGCAAAAAATTCATTAGTACTGCAGAATATTTATGGGTTCTGCACCAACCCCGAACTTTAATGCAGGTGGCTGTTAGGAGTCAGTTATATTGTGAATCACATTTAAGTGTCTAATTAGCATAGTACAACATAACATGACTTCAGTGCCATATCTATCCTGGTTTTAAATTCTCCTAATGACTAACTGCTAGATACTACTGTGTTTGATAAATTGTGTTAGGTAATGGAGATGGTTTCCCACATCAAGTCAATTAATGCAATAATAAACAGACATTGCTTTAATTCAGCCAGAGTTTTTGCTTTGCCAGATAATGGCAGATGTTGTGTAATGCTGTGTTGGATAAACTGAGAATTACTGTATCTTGTTCAGCGAGACAAAGAAAGGATAAGTTTGGTAACCACTGGTCTAAGACCCAGGATGATTTAACATTCCCACCTATGACTTGGCAACTCACCCTTCATTCTGTACTGTTTGGTGTGTATAGATATAGACACTCTCTGTTGTGTGTGTGTGTGTGTGTGTTCTTACCTAATTGTTCTTACCTAACTTTATCTTTACAGGAATGAGTCAAGTTTGAACCATCCCGTCTCTTAGACCATTTTCATTATGCATCTCCTTAAATTTATGAATTGTTTTGGCACACACTATTTCATTCGGTAGTGCATTCCACTGATCAATTGCCCTATTTGGGAAACTAAATTTCCTTACGTCTTTATCACCTTTTTTTTTTTATGAAGTTTTTTGCAGTGTCCTCTTGCTGATGCATCCTCATAGGTTATATATTCATTTATGTCTATTTTCTCTTTCCCTGATATGCATTTATACTGCATCATCATGTCTCCTCTTTTCCTTCTCTCCTGTAGTGTTGGCAGATTCAGTTTTTCTAGTCTTTCTTCATAGCTTTGATCCCTTAAGCTCGGAACCCATCTCGTAGCAGCTCTTTGAACTTTTTCAATCTTATCTATGTGCTTCTTGAGATGAGGATTCCAGACTACTGATGCATACTCCAGGGTTGGTCTGATGAATGATGTTATTATCTTCCTCAGCATGTCTTCATTTAAGTATGTAAATGCTATTCTCATATTTGCAAGCATCGGTAGAGAGGTGGCCTGCAGTCCTAACGGACCCAGGTACAACTCCCCGTTGGGGCTGGGAACAGTTTAAGGATTTGAATTTCATTAAATTAGGCTTTACTGATCTACCAGAAGATCCGCCGACATGTTGTAAAAATATCCCCACTAATACCAATACACCAGTCCTGTATGAGACAGCCCTAGCATGTATTCAACATCAACGGTGGGTGTTAGAGCTGAAGTGGTGACATGTAGAGGTGTATGGTATGTAGGAGGACTGCTGGGCCTTGATAGCAGGCTGTGAAGCCTATGCCCAGAGTCAGACACATAAAAAAGAAAAGAAAAAAAAGAAAAAAAAGCAGTGTATACATGTTTCGTACCATCTCATTTATGTGGTCAGCTGGAGATAGTCAGTTACTGATAATCACACCTAAGTCCTTCTCTCTTTCTGATATGTGTAGGGTTTTACTTCCTAACTTACAATCCCAATCTGGTCTTTTCCCACTTTTACCAAACTTGATTACATGACACTTGTCCACACTGAATTCCATTTGCAATTTATTACTCCATTCATGAAGTTTATTTAATTATTCTTGTAGTTCTTTACAAAAGTCTGTGTTAGTAATTCTCCTTTGTATTTTTGCATCAACCACAAACATATTTAAATAGCTTTCATTTCCAATATTACTAGCTATGTCATTTATATACACGAAAAATATAATTGGTGCCAGCACTGAGCCCTGTGGAACTCCGCTAGTCATTTCCCTCCATGACGAGTTGTTTCCTTTAGTACTGTTCTCATTTCCCTTTTCCTAAGAAAATCTTGCATCTAACAGTACAGTTTGCCTCGGATTCCTCCTTGATGGTACAGTTTCCATAAAAGTCTGGTGCGGTACTCTGTCAAATGCTTTCTTGAAATCTAGATAGATACTGTCCACCCATCCTTCTCTTTTCTGTAGTGTTTCTGCAACTCTGTCATACAGGTGCGGAAAGTGTTGACGCCATCTTAAAAAAAGAAAACATTTTTGTGGTTAGCAAGGAGAAACAAATAAATTAACACTCACCATTCAATTTAGTATTTACTGGCATTCCCCTTCACCTTTATTATCTTCTTAAGGCGTTTGGGGAGACTGATGGCGTAGTTTTGCAGAACAGACGGACTAAAACTGCTCCATAGCTGCAGCCTCAAGTTTAGGCAAAGATGATGTGTCCATACTACGCAGCTGCCGCTTCATGTGCGCCCATAAATTCTCAATGGGATTGATATCTGGGCTGTTTCTGGGCCAATCTCGAAATAAGGGAACCTCACATTCTGTTAGCCACTGTTTCACTGACTTTGCAACATGTGGAGGGGCAGAATCTTGCATAAATACTCTTGCCTTGGTTTTATCAAAAGAGTCACTTAAAACATCACATAAGAGCTCCAAATAATTGTTCTGGTTCACTTTTTCATTTGCAGGTTGAATTACCAACCTACCAACACCATAATATGTAAAGCAGCCCCAAGCCATGAGTGAGGCTTGGTATTTAACAAACTTGGAAGTGTACTTAGGATCCAGGGGGTCACTGCCTGGTTTGCGGTACACTCGTGATGAAGGGGTACCAGTGACAGTAAATGTTGACTCATCACTCCAAAGCACAGTTTTCCATTGCTCCTCACTCCAGGCAAGATATTTCTTACAAAATTTACTCTCTTTTTCTTCTGAAGTAAAGTTAGCAGTGGTTTGTTATGAGCACAAAAACTCCTGTAGCCCAGATCGTCATGCAACAGCTGCTGCACACTTCTGACAGACACATCTGCCAGCAACTGTGGGTTCTTTTCTTTTAAATCCCATGCTGTTAGCCTTGGAACCTTGCTAACTTGCCTTGAGATCAGCTGATGGGTCCTGAAGGTTGTCTTATGAGGTCTCCCAGGCTTGGGAAGTGGAGTGGGAGGAATGGCCTCCCCACTGTCCTTGAACCGCTTCACCAGTCTCTGCACTGTCCTCAGTCTAACACCATCTGATTTGCAATAAATGGGAGTTTGTATAAAGTAATCACTTCCACACGTTTGCCCTTGCTTGTGGTTACTTTAGGCATGATGAGAATGTGGTAGGTAACCAAATAACTGTGTTATTTGAGTCAAAACATGCCCTCGTGGTGCATCACACACAGATACGATCCTCCTCCTGTGGCTGCCCAAACATTACTGAGCCTGCTCCTGTGGTGCCAAACCTATCAAGTAGGGTTGCCAGCTCCCGTTGAAAAAGCGTCAGCTCATTTCGCATCACAGGGGAGGGTAGTATTGACCCTACTTCACTTAACACGCGAAAGAATGACGTCAGCAAAAAAACGTCAATACTTTCTGCACCTACTGTAGTAGCTTAATAGATTAGTAACACACGATTTTCCCTTTCTGAAACCAAATTCCCTTTCTGTTATCATATTGTGTTCTTCGAGATGATTTCCCTAAACTTTTCTTATCAGATTTTCCAGTATCTTACAACACTGATTAGTGATACTGGTTGGTAGTTGAGTGGATTTTGTCTATTCCCTGAATAAGGGGACAATGTTTGCTTTCTTCCAAACATCAGGTAGTTTACCTTGACCCATGGATTCCTTAAATATTAAATATAATAGTCTAATTAACTCCTTTGCACATTCATATAGCACCCAACATGAAATTTCATCTGGACCATTTGCTTTTCCTTTGTCTAATTTACTTAACTCCCCCTATACAGTGAAAGCTCGATTATCCAGCCTTCGGTATATCCGGGCCATGACTGAATGGTTCAGTGGTACAGTAATACATAGAATTATTCGTACGATAGCTCCGGTTGCTAGCGAGCGAGGCACGGGTAAATGAGCGTGAGTCTGTCCCCCCACCCACTCCTCCACAACTCAATCACATGGACGGCAAGGTGGAGTTTTGTTAGGCGACTGATAACCTAACCTAGCCTAACCTTGCTTAACTACCTAATAATTTAACCTATCCTAACCTGGGCTCCAGTTGGAGAATTGGGAAATGAAATCCACTTCTAATTGAAATCCGCTTCTTATTGTATTGAATAAGTTTCTTCCATTATGCCAGAAACAGTCGTAGGTACGGCCTGAAGAATGTGATGATAAAGGAGGGAATCTTTCAGCAAGAGAAGGTCATTATTACCAAATTCAAAGTAGAATAATACAAAAAACATACTAGAGGAATATGAATTGAACTTGTAAAGTCTTTAGGCTGTATGCTTGGACGAAAATTTATGGGTTTCACAATTTTAGGGGACGAAATGGAACAGAAATGTTTGCTAATCAGAAAAAAATTACTCTACCATCTCACGTGTTCTCTTAAGCTAGCATTCAGTTTCACATTCTTCGTTAGATATTGCGCTTCCCATTTCAGACTGGCAGAGCATATAGTTATTTCTGTCTCTTTCAGTTAAGTGTACATTATGTTCATTCTTTTGTTCATTCTTAAGTGTGTGTGTGAATGAGAGAGTATTGATGCAAACAATAATGTATTCCATTAACCCCTTCATAGTTGTCGGTATTGAACGATGTTTTACTGTACTGGTGTCAGTGACGGTGAGTTAAAAGCTATAAAAAAAAACTGCGAGCAATTATGGGAAGGGATCGAAGGTCACTGATATGTTTACACGACCTTACTCTACTGTCGCAAGCAGCTAGGCGGTCATTTCCTCTCAGATGTCTTCGCCGATATGTTTAAATGCTAATGTAACATGTCCCTTAATTTTGATTAAGTTTCTTCACTTAATTTTGATTAAGTTTCTTCCATTATGCCGAAAACAAGAGTAGGTAAGGCTTAAGGAACATTGTGATAATAAGAGAGGAAATCTTGCTGTGAGAGAAAGGTAATTTACCACCCTCAAAATAGGGAGAAAAATACAGAAAACAAACTAGAGGAATATAAATTGACTTGGAAAGGTCATTAGGCTGTATGTTTACACGAAAATTTTTAGGCTTCACAATTTTAGTGGACGAAATGAAGAAAAAATGTTTACCAGTCAGAAGAAAAAAAACTTTCGTCTTACGTCTTCTCATAAGTTAGCATCCCACATTTTGTTCAGTGTCGCGGTTCCCAACACATTATGGACCGACAGAGCATACAGTTATTTCTGCTCTTTGCAGCTGAGTGTACATTTACTGCTCATTCTTCGTTCGTTGTTATGTGTATGTTTGAGACAGTATTGATACAAATAATTATGTATTTCCATTAACCCCTTCATAGCTGCCATCCTTGAACAATGCATTATTGCACTGGTGTCAGTGACGTTGAGTTAGGGAGCTATAAAATCTGCGAACAATTATGGGAAGGGAACAAAGGTCACTGGTATGGTTATACAAACCTGCTGTACCATCCCAATAGCCAGGCAGTCACTTCATCCCAGATGTTTTCGTCAATAAGTTTTAATGCTAATGTAACATGCGCCCTAATTTTATTCTTACACGATTCATAGCAAATCAGAAGATGGGTTTAGGGACAACAAAAAAAATTAAAAGTGCACCAGATGAGTCTTACCACATCTGAAAGAAAAAGAAACTGATTTTAGAACTTAGAAAAAATGGTTCCAAGGCCTGCCATGGGAGCACGCAAATTTCTGAACTCGCTGCCATTGAGGGGGCTAAACATACACTTTACTGGGGGTAGGGGGGTTTTCAAGAATTCTCCCCCAGTATCCCTGCTTGTCGTAAGAGGCGACTAAAAGGGTTGGTGGTGGGTTAGTGCCCCACCCCGTAAAAACAACTAACTAAAAATACAAACAGGAAGCCTCGGACCAGGACTGACCAAAAGTTGACGACAAAGGAATGGACAAAGGACGAGATTAAGATTGTGACCTGGAATGTGAGGGGTATGAATGATGAGGTGAAAGAGAGAGAGATTGTACAGGTGCTTGGGAGTGCGAAAGTGGATATATGTGGAATAACTGAAACTAAATGGCGAGGTGAGAGTGTGAGAGAATGGGAATATGGATGGGGTATATGCGCGGGAGTGGGTGAGAATGAGAGGGCGAAAGAAGGAGTGTGTATTGTTGTGAGCAACAGGTGGAAGGAGAATGTAAGAGAGTATGGATCAGTTGGGTCAAGGATTGTGTGGGTAAGAGTGAAAGTAGGACTACAAATGTGGGCAATTGTGTGCGTGTATGTGCCAACGCAAGATCGTGTAAGTAGAGTGGGAGAAGAGTTTTGGACAAATGTGGAAGCCTGCTTGGAAAAGTTTGAAAGGAATGAGAGAGTGTTTCTGATTGGAGATATGAATGGAAAAGTAGGGAATGAGAAGGTGGATGGAGTGGTTGGTGAGTGGGGTGTGCCTGCAGAGGTGGATGAGAATGGCAGTGCTTTAGTGGACATTTGTGCTGGGAGGGGGTTGGTGATAGCCAATACCCTCTTCAGGCACAAAATGATCCATAGGTATACATGGCGAGTGGTGAGAAGAGAGGATGGGGGAATGAATGAACGGAAGGCAATGACTGACTATGTGTGTGTTGATGAAAGGATGAGAAGATGTATAATGGATGCAAGAGTATATAGAGGTTGGGGGAGTGGACTTTCTGACCACCACTTGGTGGTGGCCAGAATCAGAATCCAAACAAGATGGAGGAAGAGAAGAAGGGAAAGACAGGAGGAAGTATTTGTTACAAGGAGGGTAGAAAAGTTACAAGAGGATGGAATAAAGGCCGAATATAGAAGGGAAGTGGAGGAACGATTGGGTAAATATAGATTGGAGCAGATGGGGGACGTGGAGGGTGCGTGCAAGGTATTGACAGAAGAAATATGTGCAGCATGTGAGGTGGTGTGTGGGGTGAAGAGGAGACGAAAAGGGGTTCAGGGAACAGCATGGTGGACCGAAGAGGTGAGAGAGGCTGTGGCACAAAAGAAGAAAGCATATAATGAGTGGATGAGAAACAGGGGCAACGAAGAAGCTGAGAGACGGACAAGAGAGTTATATGTAGTGAGGAGGAGAGAGGTGAAAAGATTAGTAAGAGAGAGTAAGAAGAGAGTGGATGAGGAATTTGGAAGGAATTTGAGTGCAAAGTGGAGGGAATGTAAGAAAATGTTCTGGAAGGAGGTAAAGAGAGCTAGACAGGGTGCCAACGAAGGCAGTGGGGGTGTGAAAGATAAAAATGGTAGATTACTAGTGGAGAAGGGAGAAAAAGTAAACAGATGGAGAGAACACTTCAATGAACTGTTGAACATAGAGAATGAAAGTAATGCAAGTATAAGTGGCTGGGGAATGGCAGGGAGAAGGAGGGTTGTGAGAAGAGAGGAAGAAATCACCAGGATGGAAGTGGTGGAAGCAATGAAGAAAGTTAAAATGGGGAAAGCCCCAGGAATTGATGGAGTGTGTGGTGAAATGCTGAAGCATGGGGGAGAGATAGTAATAGAATGGATGTGGAAGGTGTGCAGATTGGCTTGGGAGGAGGGTAGAGTCCCGGAGGATTGGAAGTCAGGTATAATTATTCCTCTGTACAAAGGAAAAGGGGAAAAAGCAGTGTGTGGTAATCATAGGGGCATTTGCCTTCTCAGTGTAATAGGAAAAATATATGGTAGGATACTTATTGACAGAGTTAGGGAAATTACTGAGGAATTAGTTGGAGAAGAACAAGGAGGTTTTAGGAAGGGAAGAGGTTGTGTAGACCAGATATTCATTCTTAGATCCTTAGTGGAAAAGTTTCTAGAGAAGGGCAAGAAGTTGTATGCAGCCTTCATGGATCTGGAGAAAGCATATGACAGGGTGGATAGACAAGGTTTGTGGAAGGTATTAAGAATATATGGAGTGGATGGGAAGTTGTTGAAGGCAGTGAAGAGTATGTATGAGGGTGCTAAGGCTGCAGTGCGTGTGGATGGCAAACTGAGTGAATCTTTCCATTTGAAGGTTGGATTGAAACAAGGATGTGTCATGTCTCCATGGTTGTTCAATCTGTATATGGATGGGGTTATAAAAGAGATACAAGGTCGGGCAGTGGATGTTGGAGCGGCCCTAGTGAGAGAGGGCAGTGTTTGGAAACTACCTGTACTGTTGTTTGCAGATGATACTGTGTTGTTGAGTGAAGACGAAGGGGAGCTGCAAGGCTTGGTAGATGAGTTTGGGAGAGTGTGTAAGAAACGGAATCTAAAGGTGAATGTAAGGAAGAGTAAAGTGATGGTCTTTGAGAGAAGTGAAGCCAGTGAATGTACAGTGAGATTGGATGGGAAGGATATGGAGAATGTGAGTGAATTTAAGTACTTGGGCAGTGTGATGAATAAGGATGGAAGTCTGGAGGGTGAAGTGCTCGAAAGGGTGCAGCAGGGAAGGAAGGTTGCTGGTTCGTTGAAAGCAGTGATAAGAAACAGGGAGGTGAGCATGGAAGTGAAAAAGTTGTTACATGACAGTATTGTGATACCAACTCTGACATATGGAAGTGAAGCTTGGACCCTGTTGGAAGGACAGAAGTCAAGAGTGAGAGCAGTGGAAATGAGTTATTTGAGAGGAGCATGTGGAGTCACATGGAGAGACAGACTAACAAATGAGGAAGTGAAGGAGCATTGTGGTGTGGATGTGGAGTTACATGGAGAGACAGACTGACAAATGAGGAAGTGAAGGAGNATGGAGAATGTGAGTGAATTTAAGTACTTGGGCAGTGTGATGAGTAAGGATGGTAGTCTGGAGGGTGAAGTGCTCGAAAGGGTACAGCAGGGAAGGAAGGTTGCTGGTTCGTTGAAAGCAGTGATAAGAAACAGGGAGGTGAGCATGGAAGTGAAAAAGTTGTTACATGACAGTATTGTGATACCAACTCTGACATATGGAAGTGAAGCTTGGACCCTGTTGGAAGGACAGAAGTCAAGAGTGAGAGCAGTGGAAATGAGTTATTTGAGAGGAGCATGTGGAGTCACATGGAGAGACAGACTAACAAATGAGGAAGTGAAGGAGCGTTGTGGTGTGGTTGAGGACGTGATGGGAAGCGTTAGGAGAAACACGTTAAGGTGGTTTGGGCATGTGGAGAGGATGGAGAGTGAAAGATTGACGAGGAGAGTGTATGTGAGTGAGGTGGAGGGGGCGAGAGGGAGGGGGAGGCCGAGGATGAGATGGAGGGATGGAGTGGAGAGGTATATGAGAGAGGGGGGTGTGAGTTGGGAGCGTGGTAGTGAAATGGCAGGGGACAGAGTGACATGGAGGCGATTTGTTTGTGGCCACCCCGTTTGGGATTGAGGCGTCTGGCAATAGATAGATAGATAGATAGTAAAAGCACCTTACCAAATCAGTTCATCCTGATATTCTGTTATGTTTTTCTAATTGTTTCTGGGTTGGCAAATAAATATTTCTTGTTAAATCTGTTTCCCCATTGTTTTTAGCTGTTCTGCTGGTGTGCAACTCTTGTTGTTAGTTAATGTAATGGCAGAAGGTACTGTTCTGATCTCATTGTTTAACCTAACCTGGCTTAACTTAGCTTAACTGCACCTAATAATTTAACTTAACTTAATCTCCAGTTTGGAAGTTGGGAAACGAAATCCACACTTGAATATGTTGAGTTTCTTCCATTGTGCTGGAAACAATCGTAGGTACAGTCGCGTTCATGAGTCTCGTTACACAGGTGTTTTTGTTGTCTATTGCAGTGCTCACTGCTTTTGGAATATGGAACTTTTGTGCTTACTGCCTGATACACTGAACATAATTTGGTCGGTTAGCAATTGAAATAGTTCAACATCCTACCAATGGTGGACACAACAGCAGACAAGACAAATACATGTGTATCAGGACTTACGAACGCGACTGTACAGCTTCAGGAACCTGACGATAATAACAGAGAGGATATTTTTCAGCAAGATAAAGAAATTTACCAAACTGAAACTAGAAAAATACAGAAATAAGCAGGATGCATATGCAAAGATTTGGTAAAGTCTTTCTGCTACGTTAAGTGTACATTTACCGGTAAATAAATCAGTCTAACAGTACTTGTTTTTTTCCCCCCCGCCGGATTAATCGTGATTTCGGACTATTCAGTCACCCCTTCACACCATATAGCCCGGATAATCGGGCTATTTCTGTATTTCTTTCTGATATTTGTATATCTGGTAATATGTTTGGGCATGCATGTTCCATATCATCCCACTCAAAATTATTTTCTTCTGTAAAAACTGATTGGAAATTCTTATTTAGTGCTTCACAAATATCTTTCTCTTATGTATAGGGGATCCCTTCATCCATAATGGATTGTATTTTGTCTTTTACTTTGGTTTTGCTTTGGCTGTAGCTGTAAAACAGTTTCGGTTGATCACTACTTTTGTTAATGATGTCCTCCTCAAACTGTTTTTGGGCTTCTCTCCTTATTCTTGTGTATTCGTTTCTTGCCTGTTTATAGTTATTATATGCCCTTTCACTATTGTCTTCTGTATCTATTCCACAACAAGTCTCTTTTTCTTTTGATTTTTTACATTCTTTATTAAACCATTTCTTTACTGTCATGTCTGCTTCTTTGTACTGAGGAATGTAATTTTGGACTCTTATTTCATAAAGTTCATAGAATTTTCTATATATAACACTTAAATATTGTCCTCTAAGCTCTTTTTCCCAATCTATTTCTAAGAAGTAATTCTTTAGGTCGTGGTAGTTTCCCTTTTTATAGTTAAGGCTCTTTTTGTAGCTTTCATTACTGTTAACTATGTCATATGCAATCCTGAAGTTGCAATTTAATACTGCATAGTTGCTTTTGCCAAATGGAGGGTGATACATAATACTGTCAATATCATTTTGTTGCCTAGTAAATGTAAGATCTAGTACTGATGGTACATCTAGTCCTCTTTTTCTGGTGCTTTCTTTTACATGTTGTGTTAGGAAAAACTCCTGCACAAGGTCCAGGAGCTTTTGGTCCCAACAGCCTTCCTGGCTTTTCATATCTAGAGTATTCCAATTTATATTTGTATTGAAATCTCAAGATACTATAATTTTATCAGATTCCTCCTACATTCTATGTAGTAATGCTCTTAAACTTTGAATTGCACTCTCTGCCAGGTCTTCATATTTGGCTTTTTCCCAAATGTTAGGTCTGGGTGGCATGTATAGATCTGCCACAATTATTTTTCCTTCAGACGTACTAATCTCTACTGCGATCAACTCTACCTGTGAGGGTATATCTAGTTCCATTTCTTTGACTTGCAGATTTTTCTTTGTTAATATCATAATTCCTCTTCCATTTTTTAAGCTCCTATCTCTTCTCCATATATTATACAGTATTCCTCTAGGATTAGGGTATCATTTGATATTCTTGATGTTAATTTTAATTCAGTTGAGCAGACAATATGTGGTTTATTTTCTTTAATATAATCATCTCTAGTAGTTTTGATACCATTCCATCTACATTTGAGTACATCAACTTAATCATCTTGTTTACATACTTGTCATGACTTGGGTCTACTATCTTCCTCCTTTTCATTCCCTCCTGTTTATGTACCACTTTCGTACCTGCACTCCGATTACTTTGTAAAAAAATGTGTTCTTCTCTTCCTCTGATCTTCCCTTGTTCTCTTTTTTTGCCTCCTCCCTCTTCTCCTTTAGTAATCCTAGTTCCTCTTGAGTTAGGCATCTTTTTATCCATACATTTTTGAAATCCTCTTTTCCATAAGTTTGACTGCATTTTTCAGTATTTCCTCCACAGTGTTTACACTCTGGAGGGTTACTTTCAGGGGCCTTGATTTATTTTTCTCATCTTTCCCTAGCCTTTTGTGTTCCTCTATGTCTTTACTACAGATTTCCTCTGATACTTCCTTCAATATGTTCATTACTTTTGCCATCTCATTTTTGTCTCTCGAAATCTTACTTTTTATTTCCTCCTCCTCAATACCAGTGATTACTATAGATCTGTTGATGTCTGCTGAATCTTTGACCAATTTTGGATTGTTTTGGATTATTTTCTTTACTTCCTTTTTAATGCTCTTTTCTCTAACTTTTGTTTCCAAGTCTTTCTTTACTTTCACCAATTCAGCATAGTGGTTTCCACATCATTTTTGTTGCTTTGCATCACTTCATTCACCTGGGTTATCTTCTCTTCAATATCACTGCTATGATCTATCAGAGTGCTAGCCTGCCTAACTGTCTCTGTATCTGTTTAGGAGGAGGCTGTAGCACGGGCCGGACAGGGTGGTACTCCCGAGGGGAATGGGAATGCTGGTGATATGGAGAGCTGGAGCTTCTGTTTCACTAGCTACCTAACTATCCCCCTTTGCTGACCTTTTCAGTGTGACAGTAACATGAAGAGTAGACCAGCATACTCTCCCAAACATTTCCTCTAACTATCCTACTACACCACATGCACTTTACACATCACACAACGTATCCCACTATGTTACAGGGGTTGACACCAGCAAGGGCATGCTGCCAGAAAACTTTGCCCCCGCTACCTAGTGGCGGACTTTTGGGGGGAGGTGTTACGGGGGTTCCGCCGGCATAGATCATGGGTCCGGGGCAAGATGAGGCTCGAACCTGCGCTAGAGGGTACAAGGCACTGTGGTTCCCAGGCTGCCGCTTCCGCCCAATAGAGAGGGGCCCGAACCTGAGAGTAGTGCCCCAGGAGGTTGCCCAATCAGTGGGTGTATAATGGCGGTACAGTTGCAGTGCCAAGCCGCGCTTGGAGGGTGTCCCTGCAGCTGTCCAGGCAGGGTGCCCCAAGGCCACTATCACAGCCACTGGTAAGCTGGTGGGCTAGGGGTCCCAGATCCATTGCCTGGACCTAGGACTGTGCAATGGGTGGGGCCTGTGGAATGTTTACCCCCCTTTATCTTACCGACTATGACTTACAAATATAAGAATCACAGCAAGCCTGAGGACAGTAAATCACCCAGGGGGGTTCAGAGTGGGTTCTTGGAATGAGGAAGTTTGAGCGGAGGAAGTCGCTGAGGCATTCAGTAGGAGGTGGGTGGATGTGGCATGTTTGCAGGAAGTCCGGTACAAGGGTGGATCAGCCAGAAAGATTGTTGTGAAGGATTGCTGCTATAAGTTGTTTTGGCAGCGGGAAACTGACAGATATGGGGGTGTGGGTGTGTTGGTTGCGGAGAAATGGGTGGAATATGTTACGAATGTTATGAGAGTAAGTGATAAGATATTAGAAGTGAAAATTTTGATCGGTAGGAAAATTATTTCAATTATATCGGCATATGCTCCACAGGCAGGACTGGATGACGCAGAGAATTTGGGATGATTTAATACGTGTAGTAGGTGGTATGGGCAATGATGAGGTAGTGGTTCTGGGAGGGGATTTAAATGGTCATGTGGGTGAAGCAGCTCAAGGTTATTAAGGAGTCCATGGGGGATGTGCATATGGTGTGAGGAATGCTGAAAGGGAAAGAATACTCGAGTTTGGGGAGGCTATGGACATGATTGTGTGCAACACACATTTTAGAAAATGAATGAGTCGGTAGATTACATACGAGTCCGGGGGAAATAGCAGTCAGATAGATTATTTTCTGGTCAGAAGGGTTGATAGGAGGTTAGTGAGGGATGTTTAAGTTATAGGAAGCGAGGAGTGCGTGCAGCAGCACAAACTGTTGATTTGTGACATGGTGATGAGAAGGAGGACATATGTACCTACAAGGAAAATATGGAAGCTAGGAAACCAATCAGTAAGGGATGCCTTTTATAGTGAGATGAAGAGAGTGGTGGCTGAACAGGGAGCCATAGATAGAGGCGTTAATGAACAGTATAGAGCCCTTAAGAACAACCTCTTGAGAGTTACTGATGCAATATGCGGTTGGACAAGAGGCCCAGCAAGACATAAAGTAACTTGGTGGTGGGATGAGGGTGTAGAAGCCGCAGTTAAGGAGAAAAGAAGGCTTTTCCGGGAATGGAAGAAGGGTGGTAACAGGAAGGAGTACTTGGCTGCCAAGCGTAGAGCTAGAAGAGAGGTATACAGGGCGAAGTCTGAGTCACAGAGACTTACTTGATAATCTAAATCATGGAGAAAGGAAAAATACGATTTTTAGGGTAGCAAATCAGGTGAAGAGGGATAATCGGGATATTGTATGTGGGCAGTGTGTGAAGAATGATGAAGGAAGGGTAGTGGTGAACAGTGGGGATATTAAAGATGCATGGAGAGAGCATTATAGCCAGTTGATGAATGAGGAGTTTGACTGGGATGGGGAACGTTTGGAGCCAGCAGATCCAGTGTTTGGCCCTTGGCCTTTTATTGATGCTGCTACTGTGAGTGAGGTATTAGGCAGGATGCGGATGGGGAAGGCGGCAGGTGTGTCTAGGTTGACTGCCGAAATGTTGAAGGCCTCAGGAGATACTGGGGTGAGGTTAGTCACTGACCTAATAAATGTGATTATATATGAGTGTGTTGTCCCAGATGATTGGCTGAAGAGTGTAATTGTAAATGTGTACAAAGGGAAGGATGATGCCCTGGAACAGGGAAATTACAGAGGTATAAAGCTCTTAGATCATATAATGAAAGTAACGGAGAGAGTTCTAGAAGGTAAGAGTGAATATCAATGAGATGCATTTGGGTTTATGCCAGGCAGTGGGACCACTGATGCCATATTCATTGTTCGACAGCTTCAAGAAAAATATATTGGAAAGAAATAGGAATTGTATTTTGTTTTTGTTGATTTGGAAAAGGCCTTTGACAGAGTCCCTAGAGAGGTGGTGAAGTGGGCAATGAGAAAGCTAGGGTTGGAAGAGTGGCTGGTTAGGGTGGTTATGGCCATGTACGTGGGTGCTCGCACCCAGGTAAGAGTGAATGGAGTTTTGAGTGATGAGTTTTCTGTGAATGTTAGTGTGCATCAGGGGTCAGTTGTGAGTCCCTTGTTGTTTATCATGGTACTTGAAGCCCTCTCACGTGACTTAAGTGATGGACTCCCATGTGAAATGTTGTATGCTGATGAGTTGGTGTTGACTGTACAGAATGAAAAGGAGGCGGAGGAAAGATTTAAGAAGTGGAGAAATGGTATGGGGCAGAAGGACTTAAGGGTAAATGCAGATAAAACAAAAGTGATGATATCTAGGGTTGGTGGTGGTACAATCAGAGGAGAGGGACAGTGGCCATGTGCAGTTTGCCACAAAGGTGTGGGAAGTAATTCCATCTTGTGCAGTGTTTGTGATAAATGGGTGCACAAGAGATGTAGTGGTATTAGACGTAGACTGCGAGATAATGCTGATTTTATGTGTGCGGCAAGTCGGGGAGAGCAGGTGGAGATTGTTAGGTGTGAAAGGATTGAACTTGCTGGTGAGTCTCTTGAGTGTGTGGAAGAGTTTTTTTATTTGGGAGACATGTTATGTGCCGGAGGTGGGGCTTGTGTTAGCTCGGTTGCTAGGGTAAGAAGTGGTTGGAAGAAGTTCAGGGAGCTGCTGCCTCTCCTGACATTGAGAGGACTCTCCTTACGTGCTAAGGGGTCTTTGTATGCAGGAGTGTGATGCTGTATGGTAGTGAGACCTGGGCAGTAAAGGAAGAGGATATTCGCAGGTTTAAACGTACAGAAATGACAATGATTAGGTGGATGTGCAGTGCGTCCCTGCGTGCAAGGCCTGGGGGGGCTGGGTTTACGATGGAAGAGTTGAGAGGTAGGATGGGACTGGAGTGTATTGGTGTTGTGATGAGGAGAGGTAGGCTGAGGTGGTTTGGACATGTGGAGAGGATGGGGGATGATAACTGGGTACAGAGGGTGAGAAGTGTTAATACTGGGGGAGGGATTGGAAGGGGTAGACCGAGAAAGACACGGGACGAGGTCATAAAGTGTGACTTAAGGGTTAGGGGACTGAACAGGGAGGCTGCCAAAGATCAAGCAGCATGTAGAGCCACCGTTAGGTGACCAAGGCCGACAAATGCAAGCATGTTGGAGCCTTCAAAAATGAAACGAAACGATCATTTCTGTGTGTGTGTGTGTGTGTGTGTGTGTGTGTTTTTTTTATGCATGGAAGAAGGAACCAAAGGCCGCGGGCCTGCATACTGTTCCTTCCAAGAAAAAACAAAAACAGTACAAAAGACAGCCAAATTCAAGATCCGTTCAATTCGAGATGCCTGGACACACTGCGTTTGAAAGACTGGAGATCATAGGAAGTAGGAAATACAGACAGAGGAAGACAGTTCCAGAGTTGACCAGTTGCATAAATAAAAGACTGGGAGTAACGGTTAACTCTTGCATTAGAGAGTTGGACAGAAAAGGGATGAGAGTTTGTTGCTAGACGGGTACTACATGCCCGTCGTAGAGGTGGAGGGATGCAAGCAGACAGTTCAGAGGAACAGTGACCATTGAAGTAGCGATAGAAGAGAGATAAAGATGCAACAGTGCGGCGAAGAGACAATGGTTGAAGGGAATCAGTAAGAGGAGGAGAGTTAATGAGACCTAATTGTTCTTACCTAATTGTACCTTTACAGGAATGAGTCAAGCTCGTACTCTCCCATGTTTTGAACCATTTTTATCGTACACATAATTAAAGTTATGAATAGTTTTGGCATGCAGTATTTAATTTGGTAGTGCATTCCACTGATCGATTGCTCTATTTAGGAAACCGAATTTCCTACGTCTTTATCGCCACTCTTTTTGTGCATTTTTTTTGCAGTGTGCTCTTGCTGTTGCTTCTCCTTCGGTTATATACTCATTTATGTTACTGTATTTTCTCTTTTTCTGTGATTTTTTTTAATCTTTTTAATGTGTCTGACTTGGGGCAAAGGCTTCAGGGCCTATTTCTCGGGGGCAGTGGTCTATCCCAAAGCTTAGTAGTCCTTCTACACCTCATGTCGCCATTTCTGCACTAACACTCACCGTCCATATTGAATACATGCTAGAGCTGTTTCATACACGACTGGTGTACTGATATTACCAGGGGGAACTTTACGACATGTCGGCGGGTCTTTTGGTAGATCAGGAAAGTTTCTACTTAAACTGTTCCCAGCCCCAACTGGGATTCAAACCTGGGTCCATTAGAACTGCAGGCCACCTCTTTACCGATTGAGCCAACGCCTCCCCCAATTTACTGCATATAGCATAATCATGTCTCCACTTTTCCTTCTTTATTGTAATGTTGGCGGGTAAAAAATATCTAGTCTTTCTTTACAGCTTAAATCCCTTATGCTTGGTGCCCATCTTGCAGCACCCCTTTGTACCTTTTCAATCTTATCTATATGTTTTTTTGAGATTTGGACTCTAGACTACTGATGCATACTCCAGGGTTGATCTAATGAATGATGTGGTTATCTTTCTCAGCATGTCTTCATTTATATATGTGACTGCTACTCTCATATTAGCAAGCAGTGTATACATGTTCCATACTTTCTCACTGATGTGGTCAGCTGGATAGTTTGTTATTGATTATCACTCCTAGGTCCTATTCTGATATGTGTAGGGTTGAACTTCCTACCTTGTAATCCCAGTCTGGTTCTTTTTTCACTTTTACCAAACTTGATTACATGGCATTTGTCCACACTGAATTCCATTTGCCACCTACTGCTCTCTTTATGAAGCTTATTTAATTCTTTTTGTAGCTCTCTGCAAGAGAATGTGTTTGTAATTCTCCTTGGTATTTTTGCATCATCAGCAAACATATTTATATAGCTTCTATTTCCAATGCTGCTGTCCCTGTGGGACTCCACTAGTCACTTCTCTCCATGATAAGTAATTTCCTCTGAGGACTGTTCTCATTTCCCATTTTCTGAAAAAATCTTGCATCCAACAGTACAGATTACCTTGGATTCCTCCATGACTGTAGTTTCCATAAAAACGTTTGGTATGGCACTCTGTCAAATGCCTTCTTGAAATTCAAACAGATACTGTCTACCCATCTTTCTCTTTTCTGTAGAGTTTCTGCAACTTTATAACTGTAGCTTAATAGATTAGTAACACATGATTTTCCCTTTCTAATAACAAACTGATTTCCCATTATCATATTGTGATTTTCCAGATGATTTACCCAAATTACTCATATCAGCTTTTCTAATATCTTACAAGTCTGGTCAGTGATACTGGTTGGTACTTAAGTGTATTTTATCTATTTCCTTTCTTGAAGAGGAGAAAACAATGTTTGCTTTCTTCCAGATATCAGGAAGTTTACCTTGACTTCATGATTCCTTGAATATTAAATTTATTGGTCTGCTTAACTCTTCTGCACATTCATGTAATACCCAGCTTGAAAGATCATCAGGATCATTTGCTTTTCCTTTGTTTAATCTGCTCAACTCTTCCTGAGCCTCTTGTTCTGATATGCCTATATTTGTTAATACTGTATATGAGGGCATGCTTGTTCCTTTTCATCTCTCTTAAATCTACTTTCTTCTGCATAAATAGATTGGAATTTTTTGTTTAGTACTTCACAAGTATCTGCTTTGTTGATAGAGATTTTCCCCTCATCCATGATGGCCTTTTTTTTATCTTTGACTTTAGTTTTGCTTTGTATGTAGCTGGCAACATCTTTGGTTGATCAGTACTTTTAATTATAGTGTCTTCCTCAAAGTCCCTTTGAGCTTCTCTCCTTATCCTTGTATAATAATTTTTTCCCTGTTTATAGTTGTTATTTGTCTGTTTACAGTTGTTATATGCACTCTCACTATTATGTCATCTGTATCTATTCCACAGTTTATCTCTTTTCTCGTTACTTTCTTACATTCGGTATTAAACCATTTGTTTTTCCTTATTTCTGTTTCTCTGTGCAGAAGGATATAATTGTGGAGTCCTTTTGTAGAATTCACTAAATTTTATATACATTTATATCTTGTCCTCTAAGCTCCTTTTCCCAGTCTATTTCTATAAAGTACTTCTTTAGGTCATGTTGCACTTTTTGTAGTTTAGGCTCCTTTTGTAAATTTCATTATTGTCAAGTGTATCATATGCTATCCTGAAATTGCAATTCAATACTGCATGGTCACTTTTGATGAAAGGAAGGTGATACATTAAGTTGTCAATTTCATTTTCTTGCCCAGTAAATATTAGATCTAATAATGATGGTTCTTCTGGTCCTCTTTTTCTGGTATTTTCCTTTACATGTTGAATGAGGAAAAACTGTATGAAATCTACGAGGTTTTGATCCTAACAGCTTTCACAGCTTCTTACACCTGGAGTATTCCAAGTTATATTTATGTTGAAATCTCCAGTTAATATAATTCTCCCAAATTTTTCTTCCATTCTATGTACAGTAGTAGGTTCTTAGATTCTATACTGTACTTTCTGCCAGGTCTTCATAATCACCTCTGTCCCAAAAGTTTGTCTTGGGTGGCAAGTATAAATCTGCCATTATTATTTTCCCTTCAGCTGTGTTGCTTTCTACTGCAATTAATTCTACCCTGTGATGGTATATCTAGTTCTGTTTTCTTGCTTGTAACCCTACTACTATTACTATGTAAAAAATTTTACTTCTCTCTACCTCTGATCTTTTCTCATTTTTTATTTTTGCTTCTTCCCTCTTTTCTTCTAGTAATCCCCATTCCTCCTGAGTTAGGCATCTTTTTATCCATACTTTTCTGAATTCCTCTGATTCCTAGAGATAGTCAGCATTTTTTAATACTTCTACAGTGTTCACACTCTGACAGGTTATTTTCAGGGGCCTTGACTTGTTTCTCTCATATTTCCCTAGCCTACTGTATTCCTCTGTATCTTTCTCACAGATGTCCTTTGATACATCTTTCAATATGTTCATTATACTTACCATCTCCTTTTGGTCTCTAGAGACTCTGTTTCTTTTTTCTTTTTCATCTTTACCAGTGATTACTACAGATTTGTTGATCTCAGCTGATTCCATTAGCTTTGGACTGTTTTTTTTTCTTCACTTCCTTTCTTATGCTTTTTTTCTTTGACCTTGTCTTTTAACTCTTGTTTCACTTTTAAGACCTCAGCATATGCAATTTGTACTTCATCTGTGCAACTTCTCAGCATTTCATTTGCCAGAATTCTCTTCTCTTCAGTATCACTGCTTTGTTCTATCAGACTGCTTGCTTGCTTAATTTTATCTGTATCATTTTTGAACTCTAAAAATGTCTCATGGTTGACCACTGTACTCCCTATTTCACTTGTTTTCTTTCTCAATGAGTCTACCTCAGCTGACAACTCATTTACTGCTGTATCTTTTCTGTTTATATCCTCTACTAATTCTTCATTTTTTCCCCATGTAGGCATAGTTCCTTTCTGATTGCCTCTACTGTATTTCCAGTTGAAAAGTTTTTGCCAGTTTATTCACTTTCTCCACTTACGTTTCCATTTCAACCAGTTCTCCATATTCATCATTCTGCTTTCTACTTTTATCTCTTCTCTTACCTACTAGAGGCACTTCTGGATAGTACTCCATCTCACAGAATGATAATATCTACTTACACTCTGGCATCTCCCTGCTACTGGCAGTGTGGTGTGGTATGACAACACCCTGATGCTTGCCTTCCCTTAGCCAATTCCTTAGAGCACTGATATTTCATGTATATTTTCTCTGGAGTACACTTTTTTCCTTACACTTGCTCTGCTCTATTAAATCATCACTTAATTTTGCCTAGATCCGAGCATGACTCATTATAGATACTCTTAGGTGATGTGTGTCCATCCTCCAGCTAGTGTGTGTGTGTGTGTGTGTGTGTGTGTGTGTGTGTGTGTGTGTGTGTTCTTACCTAACTGTTCTTACCTAATTGTATCTTTACAGGAATGAGTCAAGCTCGTACTGTCCCATGTCTTAACCCGCCGAGTCCCGACCGGTTTTTTACCCAGCCTACCCCCAGATCCCAACCGATTTTTGACTTTTTGTTTTTTGGCTGAAACCTTCGCTTTTGGTGAGAAACATCGAAAATTTATAGTGAAATCGCGATCCTGAGGTAAAAAAATGTTGATACAGGTGTCACTCAACCTTACGTTTTCCTTCTTTTTCAGGGTACCTGGCTAAGAAAATGAACTATGGAAGGGTTGACTAATTCAAGCCACTTTAAATTACGTATTTATTTCATTTATTTGGTACGAATTTATGTGTAGTAAAAGTCTATAATGGTTTTCACACAATAATATAGGCGTTTATAAGCATTGTTCATTTACCCAAAACCCCAGTATATGGAACCTTCCTTTATGACATTACCACCTCATCACTTCTGTTTGTTTCTACCTCTAGCTTCTTTGTTTCTTTGTCCTCCACCTCAGGAATCAATTTCACCGTGAATTTCGTCATTAGAGAGACCGTGGGGCAACATACGTTTACTGGCTAGGTTGCTGCTAACAGGTGAATTGCCCAGTGTGGGGGGGAGAGGGGGAAGGCGGGTTAGGAGGGGCCAGGCAGTATCCCCGCTTGACAGCAGGTAGAGGAAGGTCTCCCACAAATGCCTACCAAAAATCATCAGCGAATGTTGAAAAATGTGCACACAATGGGCCTTCCAATTGCGTGACATACAATGTACGTCATTGGGTCTGTCCACGGAAAAAAGTAGCACACCGTATGTCGATGGGACTTGGCGGGTTAAACCATTTTCATCATACATCTCCTTAAATTTATGAATTGTTCTGGCACACACTATTTCATTCGGTAGTGCATTCCACTGATCAACTGCCCTATTTGGGAAACTAAATTTCCTTACGTCTTTACCACCCTTCTTTTTATGAATTTTTTGCAGTGTCCTCTTGTTGATGCTTCCCCATAGGTTATATATTCATTTATGTCTATTTTCTCCTTCCCTGATATGCATTTATATATCACGATCATGTCTTCTCTTTTCCTTCTCTCCTGAAGTGTTGGCAGACTCAGTTTTTCTAGTCTTTCTTCATAGCTTAGATCCCTTAAGCTTGGTACCCATCTTGTAGCAGCCCTTTGAACTTTTTCAATCTTATCTATGTGTTTCTTGTGATGGGGATTCCAGACCACTGATGTGTACTCCAGGGTTGGTCTGATGAAGGATGTTATCTTCCTCAGCATGTCTTCATTTATATAAGTGAACACTATTCTCATATTTGCAAGCAGTGTATACATGTTCCGTACCTTCTCATTTATGTGGTCAGCTGGAGATAGTCTCTTACTGATAATCACACATAAGTCCTTCTCTCTTTCTGATATGTGTAGTGTTTTACTTCCTAGCTTATAATCCCAATCTGGTCTTTTCCCACTTTTACCAAACTGATTACATGAGTGGTAGGTGGTGGCGACCATCATCCACTCACTTGATGTAGTGCTGCCTACTTCTTCCTTAGCCTTTATCATTCTCTTTCTGAGCCTGCCCTCCTCTCTTCCTATTTCTCCCATCTTTCCTGTCACTTCTTATTGCTTTTCTTTCCTTTACAGGTGGCTTTACATTGAGTGACAAGCCAAATGGTTTCCTGTAAACCAAGAAACCATTTACAACGCTGGGTGGTAACCATATAACCAAACCATACGTGCTTCCTACGTGTCAACAAGTGGGTTGGTGGAGGGTTAGTGCCCCTTCCTGTAAAACAAATAACTCGGAGTCAAATGGCCACCCCTTACGGGATTATGGCATTTGGCAATAGATAGATAGATAGATAGAATTCTATTTGCCATTTATTACTCCATTCATGAAGTTTATTTAATTTTTCTTGTAGTTCTTTACAAGAATCTGTGTTAGCAATTCTCCTTTGTATTTTTGCATCATCCACAAACATAGTTAAACAGCTTGCATTTCCAATATGGTATTACTAGCTATGTCATTTATGTACACTAAAAACATAATTGGTGCCAGCACTGAGCCCTGTGGAACTCCACTAGTCATTTCCCTCCATGATGAGTAGTCCTCTTAGTACTGTTCTCATTTCCCTTCTCCTGAGAAAATCTTGCATCCAACAGTACAGTTTGCCTCGGATTCCTCCTTGATGGTACAGTTTCCATAAGAGTCTTTGGTTCGGTACTCTGTCAAATCTATCTATCTATCTATCAATCTATAGCCCAACACCCTAATCCCGAAAAGGGTGGCTGCAAACAAGACGCTCCAAGTCACTCTGTCACCCACCATTTGCCTACAGTCCCCCCCTGGTCACACCCCCCCTCCCTCACATACCTCTGTCAAATGCTTTCTTGAAATCTAGATAGATACTGTCCACCCATCCTTCTCTTTTCTGTAGTGTTTCTGCAACTCTGTCATAGTAGCTTAATAGATTAGTAACAAATGATTTTCCCTTTCTGAAACCAAATTGCCCTTCTGTTATCATATTGTGTTCTTTGAGATGGTTGACCCAAACTTTTCTTATCAGCTTTTCCAGTATCTTACTTACAATACTGGTTAGTGATACTGGTCGGTAGTTGAGTCGATTTTGTCTATTCCCTTTCTTGAATAAGGGAACAATGTTTGCTTTCTTCCAAATATCAAGTAGTTTACCTTGACCCAAGGATTCCTTAAATATTAAATATAATGATCTACTTAACTCCTTTGCACATTCATGTAGCACCCAACATGACATTTCGTCTGGACCATTTGCTTTTCGTTTCTCTAATTTACTTAACTCCTCCTGTATTTCTTTTTCTGAAATTTGTATATCTGGTAATATGTTTGGGCATGCATGTTCTGTGTCATTCCACTCAAAATTATTTTCTTCTGTAAAAACTGATTGGACATTCTTATTTAGTGCTTCACAAATATCTTCCTCTTGTGTATAGAGGATCCCTTCATCCGTAATGGATTGTATTTTGTCTTTTACTTTGGTTTTGCTTTGGCTGTAGCTGTAAAATAGCTTCAGTTGATCACTACTTTTGTTAATGATGTCCTCCTCAAACTGTTTTTGGGCTTCTCTCCTCATTCTTGTGTATTCTTTTCTTGCCTTTTTATAGTTGTTATATCCCCTCTCACTATTGTGTCTTCTGTATCTATTCCACAACAAGTCTCTTTTTTCTTTTGGTTTTTTACATTCTTTATTAAACCATTTCTTTATTGTCATTTCTGCTTCTTTGTGCTGAGGGATGTAATTTTGGACTCTTATTTCATAAAGCTCACAGAATTTTCTATATTTATCATTTAAATCTTGTCCTCTAAGCTCTTTTTCCCAATCTATTTCTAAGAAGTATTTCTTTAGGTTGTGGTAGTTTTCCTTTTTATAGTTAAGGCTCTTTTTGTAGCTTTCATTATTGTTAACTATGTCATTTGCAATCCTGAAGTTGCAATTTAATACTGCACCATTGCTTTTGCTGAATAGAGCGTGATACATAATACTGTCAATAACGTTTTCTTGACTAGTAAATATAAGATCTAGTACTGATGGTACATCTAGTCCTCTTTTTCTGCTGCTTTCTTTTACATGTTGTGTTAGGAAAAACTCCTGCACAAGGTCCAGGAGCTTTTGGTCCCAACAGCTTTCCTGGCTTTTTATATCTTGAGCATTCCGATTTATATTTGTATTGAAAACTCCAGATATTATAATTCTTTCAGATTTCTCCTCCTTTCTATGTAGTAATGCTCTTAAACTTTGAATTGTACTCTCTGCCAGGTCTTCATATTCACCTTTTTCCCAAATGTTAGGTCTGGGTGGCATGTATTGATTTGCCACAATTATTTTCCCTTCAGATGTGTGTGTGTGTGTGTGTGTGTGTGTGTGTGTGTGTGTGTGTGTGTGTGTGTGTGTGTGTGTGTGTGTGTGTGTGTGTGTGTGTGTGTGTGTGTGTGTGTGTGTGTGTGTACACAGCACATAGCTTCTCCCGTTTGGGCTTCCTTGGACTCTGTTTTTGTACAACTTGCCTANTTGTATTGAAAACTCCAGATATTATAATTCTTTCAGATTTCTCCTCCTTTCTATGTAGTAATGCTCTTAAACTTTGAATTGTACTCTCTGCCAGGTCTTCATATTCACCTTTTTCCCAAATGTTAGGTCTGGGTGGCATGTATTGATTTGCCACAATTATTTTCCCTTCAGATGTGTGTGTGTGTGTGTGTGTGTGTGTGTGTGTACACAGCACATAGCTTCTCCCGTTTGGGCTTCCTTGGACTCTGTTTTTGTACAACTTGCCTAATGAGTTTTACTTGACCTTAGTTTCCTGGCCATTGTGCCCCTTGTGGTCAGCCATTCCACCTCCACACTGCTGTGTCTTTCAGATGGCCATGTACTGTATTGCAGTTGTAAGTGACACTAGCTGGAGTTGGGATGGAGGTTCTGCAACTGAATAGAGCCACCTGCACTTCCATCATATGCAGTGGCTAGCTGCTGTGATTCAGGTGATACTTAGAGCTTTTTGCCTGTTTCGCTTTTCAGTTTACACCATATGCATTTGAGCTGGAAGGGAAACTGACATGCTTTGGCCACAGTTTATAGTGTGACTTCCAATGTCATCCTTGTACTGCATCATTCGAGTTCTGCTCATGGATGTGGTCGTCTCTCCATTTGCTCTCAGTGAGGCTCATTGTGCAGGCTGCAGCCTCCAAGCTACTAACTCCTTTTACAGGAGTACACTGGGTATGGCAACCTCTTTCATCAACCTCTCACAGCCTCAGGTCGCCACCTTGACCGACTGAAACCTGCTGTGGAGGGGATGACGATGCCCTCTGGATGAGCCAAGTAATACCTAGGATGGACAGTACTGGGGCACCATCCTGTGGTCATGCATTCTAATGTTACTTAATAACTAGGATGCAGAATACTGAGGCACCAGCCTATGGTCTTGCATTCTAACACATTTCTTCTTGCCATACCCAAATGACAAACAATCAAGCCTGAAGAAAGATGGAGACCTCTACTTCCCCTATTGAGGGCATTCAAGACAATGTACCAAAGAGCTTCAAGGCTTTGGGGGGCACAAGGTCTTCCTACTTAGGTCAAGAACTCCCAGGAGCATACCTGAGAAGACCAGCACTGATTACAAGAGTTCTTTAGCTAAGCAGCCCACTGGGATCCCTCCAGGGACCCCTCTGTGAGGCATGACTCAATAATCCAGACTTCATCAAATTCTGTGGCTCTTGACAGTTAGCAGTGCCTAAGAGGGACATGCTGCTCTTCTGCATGAATGGTAGTGTAAAAAAATAATACATCCTAATGGTGGCTCATTTAAACTTCATCACCATCTGTCTGTGAGAGAACTAGTTCATCACATCCACTCTGCGCTATCCCTTGTCAATCAGGGTGCCGTAGCATATTTTAAACTCTCCCCACTGGGCAGGCTGATTTGGACTAATGTCTCTGTAGGGTTCCTTGTCAACAGGCTCAACAAAATCTCTTTTATCAGGCTCATAAAGAGATAATAGATGGCATCACTTGGTGCCCTGGCATTGAAGAGGAGTCTACATATGGTGGCATTATGACCCTGGAGGGAGAAGCTGTGGAATCTACCTAGCAACCAAATCTGCTCATATTTCCCTGCACTACCTTGATGTGGAAAGGACCTTTGTCTGACCCTCTGGTGAGGCACTGTCTACCACAAGGATGCGCTGGTTAGTACTGTATGTACTGAACCTGTACAATGGACCAGCAGAAGCAGTTGCTCACCTGTGACTGACAGGTCTGCTTGGCTAGACAGACTGGGACTAAGTAACAACACCAACTCCATGTCCTCTTCTGCTACCTTCAACCCCTAACCTACCAAAGAAATAAGAGGAACACAGCTGTATTCCAGCTGTGGGGATAATGGAGCCCTACTACTGACACCTCTCTGACGAGGAGGAAAAGGAGTTACTATGATACTGAACCAAAAGATCCCATCTACACTCACTGGCAAAAATTCTAATGCACAGTGAACAATCTAAATACTGTCAGAGATGACGTGGCTGCATCTCTCTATTTGAGTAAAGATAAAGTGGAGGGGCACCAAACATTCAATGTGGATACAGACCTGAAATGCTGAATGAAACAGTTCTGGAAGGAGATAAACTACCTTACATGTTTATAGTCCTAAAAGAAGGAAAAAACTTCTCAAAGTACCAACACATCCATTATATGAAGACTCCTTTTAGGCAAATGAATAGGCCAAAAGAGCACTAACATCGATTTCTGGAAGCCCTCCCAAAATCAGACAAACCACTCTAGAGACTATTTCTTTCTCCCAGGCTGAGTTAGGTCAGGATTAAAAAATATATATACAGTATTATTAGGGCAGTCTCAGATGCTCTGGGCAGCCTTATAGAGCTTAGCTGATGGCTGAACTTGACTCACATCTTCAAAAATGGGTAGGTCTACAGTATATACTGTATCTTTTGGAAGCAGTCCACAACAGTCACAACAAACTGGGTGCTTTATAGATGGCTGTGTCTGCAATTTATTACTATCATTGTGGTCATCAGGGCTGCACTATCATCTATTAAATGCCTTATGACCTTCTAGCCCTTGGTGACTGACATGATGGCAAAGCAGAATTTAAATTCTTCAATCCTCTGATTTCTTTGTTAGAATCAAGCTACACCAGATACTTTTACTTAACCCTTGGCTCTGACCACCTCCCGATCATCATCACTACCAAAACAAGAATCACCCCAGCTGGCCACTAATTATAAGAGAGCCAACTGGGCGTCCTTCACAGCTGAAACAGAACAACACTTTGAAACATTAAACAGTACAGCCATCACAAACATCAACACCCCTGTGCACACTTTCAATACAATTATATAAAATGCAGACAAAACACACATCCCTTGAGGCAAAAGAAAAAGACACAACCCCAACTTCATACCAGAAATTCAAGGCCTCATCAGACAACGGGACACACTATGACACTCCCCAACACCCCTTACACACAACACTGTACAACAAACACAAGAACTAATAAAACATCAGAACAGCAAACACTATCTATCTATCTACTGCCAGACGCCATAATCCCGTAAAGGGTGGCCATTTGACTTTGAGTTATTTGTTTTACAGGGAGGGGCACTAACCCTCCACCAACCCACTTGTTGACACGTAGGGAGCACGTATGGTTTGGTTTTATGGTTACCACCCAGCGTTGTAAATGGTTTCTTGGCTTACAGGAAACCATTTGGCTTGTCACTCAATGTAAAGCCACCTGTAAAAGAAAGAAAAGCAATAAGAAGTGACAGGAAAGATAGGAAAAATAGGAAGAGAGGAGGGCAGGCACAGAAAAAGAATGATAAAGGCTAAGGAAGAAGTAGGCAGCACTACATCAAGTGAGTG